>CAIGRP010028487.1:0-32070 GCA_903798385.1 Fraxinus cuspidata | reverse complement strand
ACAAGATATACTTGATACATATCCTAATATTTTGTAATAGTTTAATTCATTTTCAATAGCTTTATAGTTTGGAAAATGCTCATTGTACATAATTATTTACATAATGTTTACCTAATGATGAGGTGTCAAAATGTAAGTGGAAAAATTATTTGATTGATGTAATTTTGATTCAATTAAATCTCACTACATCATCTGTTGAAAAAACATTATACAAATTGTTATGTACGTGTACTTCAAATGCTGCTCTATTTGCTACTGCTCCATAGTCAACCATCAACTATCATAACACCATCAACCATTATTCAGCCCCAAACTAAAAATTCTAGCTCCATCATTAACTATATAGTTATATTACCTCATTCTTCGATATTAATTGTTACCAAATTGTTCGACACTGTATGGCTAAAGTTTGAACATTTCCATCTTAAGCCACAAAATTAAAGCACGAGATTTGCCCCGGTTTTGGGGGCTGCTTTTTGGAATATTCAAACAACAAACTCTGTCACATACATGGGATCAAATGTTCATATAACACGCTATGCGAATTGACAATTCCAATTTCCATGCAAAACTAGTCGCCACTAATGGACAATGGACAAGGAAAGTACGTAGAAGAGAGACGAAGAAAGAAACAAGAAAAATAAATTCTTGAAAATGTTATGTATCGAGATATGAGTTTGACCATTCTTAAGCGATTCCCATCCTAGGAACATGTTTACGTGAAATGGTCAAATAGGAAAAAGGCCCTAAAACAAATAATGGGAAATTGTAAGATCATGATGGTAGAAATTATTGTAAGTTCATATTGACAGATTCCTTGAGAGTATTATTGTGAATAGAATGTTTACAATTTTCTTAGCCTAGCTTGAACCATTATTAAACAACTATGTTGTATTAATACATGGAGAATGTCCATACTTAGATCGTAGATAATTTGGGTAAAAGTTGTTACTTTTCTTGCTATTCTTTACAATAAAAACTTCTTATTATTTTTATAATAGTATTTTAAAACATATTTAAATACATGCTGCTAAACAAGAATAAAATGATCAAATTTTATTTTTCTTCCTACTTTCTTAAGTTATTTAAAACAAAAAAAAAAAATCTTAACTATAGGTCTAGTAGTTCATTCAACAATTATATGATTGATCATTTAATTAGCGTGTCCTCACAATTAATAAGATGCAGTGTATCAAAATAAAAATTGTGGTGGCAATACAATCACATTTTTCTATCTACTATACAATTTATCATATCTAAAGTAACGTGATTGTTCTCCTGCCCATAGTGGTTAGAATGACAATCTACCCACTGATGATGTGATAGTCAGCAGTGCCTTTGGTTGTTTTTTAACTCTTTTTATTCCCCCTATCGCCTGTGCACTACCAACACCATTAACAGTGTCTGTGAACGACGAACAGCAGGTAGATGATGACGCTGAATAGATCACACCAACTGAGAAATAGATGCAGAGAGAGAGAGAGAGAGAGAAATAGATCACAACGTTGATGCGCATGTTGCAACGCGCCTATCGCTGGTGACGTGCCTGTCGCTAGTTATGTTCCTATCGTCACACAACAATCGTCGATGTTGGGTATGGCCATGGGGTGGGTGTAAGGCTGAGTGGGGGCGTGGGCGTAAAATGAAACAGCAAAATAACGAATTAGGGTTTTGTAGGGTGGGCATAGGTTTGGGTGTTGAATTAAATTAATTTAATTTTATAATATTAAGAGTTTAAATTATCTAATTTTTCAACAAAAAATTTGATTTTTGAATTGAGAATTTAAAAAGTATGGATACGAGTAATTTCTTAAATATGGACCTTAATATCATACTAAGTCTTGTGGTTCCATATTAAAAGGTTAATTTTTCTTGAGGGGTAACACAAACTTTCATATGTTGGCTAATTATTCATCATTATTTGAATGAGATTTATAACATGTTGCAAGGTGGTGACTTGTTCAGTTTTAAAATGAGTGCGCTTGATTTAGTTTAAGTCAAGGAATGAAATTTACATCGGTTAAATATGAAAATATTAAAGAACATATAAGAGTTTGAGCTATTTCTTTTTTAAGAGAAATTTCAAGTTTATATATAGTATTAGGTCCATTAAACTCAAATGATCAATTTGATACAACTAAGAGCTTGTTTGAGTTAGGAATTTTTTCAAAAGCCTCAAAAAATTTATTTTCACATGGCCAAAATTTTTTTTCCAACTTCTTAAGTACATATTCTCTAAAGAATCATTTTTTCCAAGATAATCTCTTCCAAATAAACGCTAAGACCCAAACGAGCATACAAATTTGGAGATTGATGTATTCAAACAAACCACCATCTTTGGAGTACATGTAAAAAAATAAATTTTACATCAATTAAATATTAATTAATATATAAGAGTTCGAACTATTTTTCTTAATAAAGATGAATTGTGTTTATATACAATCCCAAAACTATATCTAGTGCTCATATGGTAAAACTAATTTTTCTTAATAAGTTGATCAAACTTCATTTTTAATTACACACTTTATTTCACTTTTCAAAAATCTATATTAAATAAATTCTTTAAGAACGACGACAACGAACAAAGAAAAAAGAGGACCGATTAACTTGCACGGATATATGAACCTTAATTTACTTGCCAAGGAATCACATCTTGACTTCATCTTTCTGCTTGACACCCATGTTTTTCTAACAAAATTTGTCTTGTTGGTTGAAAACTTTTCAATTTGCTAGAAACCTTATCAAGTAGGTAGAACCCATGTGACATAGAAGAAATGTACGTAGTCCGATTCTTCCTCTTCCATCAAAAGTGAGCCAACATACAATGTTTGAAGACACGTTGGTGATAAAAACAAAATTAATTAACATTCTCATTCATTAAATTAATATTCATCTTCATTTATGCATTTCACTATCATTAATTCTAATTATAAGTTAATTACAATTTTACATTTTAGAACACATTTCACCTGTGTTTTTATTTTATAATTAGAACTAATGACACTGAAATACATAAATGAAGATGATTATATGAATATTAATTCAATGGATGAGAATGTTAATTAATTGAGACATAATAATGGGGAATTCATATATTAATAAAAACACACAATGAAATGAATCCATCTAATGTACATGTATATCGACGATAAGTAAATGATTAAATAAAGTAAATTTATATTGAAAAATGAAAAGTCATGTATAATTGAAATAAGTGAATTATAGTAGAGGTAGAATCGTCCAAATAATGATTCTTAACTTAATGTGATATTTAATATATTATAGATATTATTTGTTTTTATTATAATTTTTTTCGTCTTTTGCTGTGGAATTGATGAGAAAACGAATGAACCGTTAAAAAAAAAAGGGCATGAAAATTGACCAATTCAAACAGTGTTCACGGTGTTGAAAAATAAAATGGGAACACGATTTATTTCCTTCTCTTGAATTCGGGTCGAAATTTCCAAGAACGCCAATCATCACTCCCATAATTTCTCCCCCATCTCAATCTGCTGCTGCACCTTAACCTCCTTCACAATTCTCTCTTTATATACACTCACGGGTAAAAATGAGTTTAACTCGTCCACTTGAAACCCAGGACTGAGTTAGGACCAAGATCGGTATTTAGAGAGAGAGATGCAACGAGCAATGGATGATCAGGTGGCACCAGGTTTTAGGTTCTATCCTACAGAGGAAGAACTCGTTTCTTTCTATCTGCGTAATAAGTTACAAGGCACGAGTGTAGTGGACATCGACAGGGTTATACCAGCTCTTCATATTTATGATTACAATCCATGGGATCTTCCACGTAAATAATTTATATTCTTTCAATTCTTGTTTTTATCAGTTAATCTTTTTCTTTTGCTACCAAAGGTTAATTAATTAATACTGCTTGACGGTTAAATACATGAAATTTTTCTTCTTTTCCATCCTTAAGTTTATTCGAAGGTGGATAAAAAGTATTTTTGACGAGTTTGAACTAAAATTTAAGCTTTGCCGAACATACGCTATGTCTGTTTAGTTTTTTAGGCTATAACCAAAATCAAGATCATCTAAATTTTTCTACACTTCTAGGATATTTATGTGCAGCATTTGGACTTGTTTTTTTCTCTTCTAATTCAAAATGAGTATATTACAAGTTGAGATTCACATTCAGTTGACGCGGAACCACACAACGAATTGGGTCATTTGAATTTGTTCTTTTACTGCAGGGATTCTATACAATATACTAATGTTTGTTTAGGGAAATTAAAATCCAGAATTTGCAGGAGAGCGTTGTCGTGGAGATCTAGAGCAATGGTTTTTCTTCGTTCCAAGGCAAGAAAGGGTAGCCCGTGGAGGAAGACCTAATCGGCTCACGGCACAAGGATATTGGAAAGCAACTGGATCTCCCGGTTTTGTATATTCTTCACAAGATCGTGTAATTGGTAAGAGGAAAACAATGGTTTTCTATGCAGGAAGAGCTCCACATGGAAGAAAGACTGTGTGGAAGATGAATGAGTATAAAGTGATTGAATTTTCTCAAGTTTCCTCTTCAACTGCTGGAAATCCACAGGTCTAATTAGAAATTAGGATTGTATTCCTAAATGATGCAAAAGCTGTAATTTTAGTATCAATGGAATAAAGGGTACTAAAGCAATTGTGGAACCATTTTATTGTGAGAATCTTAAAATTGTCAAAAAATGGCCTAAACCCTAAAAATTAACTCATATTTCATGTTTATAATCTTTGTATAATCTGTCTTTTGTTCAAGAAATCGAAATAAACTCTAATATAGTGCTTCTTCTCCTCCGAGCCTACGCCCTGAAATCATTCTAATAGTGATAATATGCATTAAAAGGCGTATATGATTCTGATTTTTTTCATAGTGGCGCTAATTTGCTATCTTTTCTCTGGTTTCCAATTTCATGCAGTTATGGGAAGAACTCAGTTTATGCCGAGTCTACAGAGAAACAAAAAGCGTGAGGGCGTTTGACAGAAGGCCGCCGCCACCAGATGAAGTGGTTGAACGCCACCAATTAGTGGCGGCACTCCACCAAAATGTGGCAACAACGTCTCAACAAAACCATCCATTAGCGGCACACCACCAAAATGTTGAAGGCCACCAATTAATGGCGGCACACAACCAAAATGTGGCAACAACATCTCAACAAAACAATCCATCAGCGGATGCAACTAGTTGCTTATTTGATAATTCCTCATCAGATGATTATCATATTGCTAATAACACTATGGCAGTTGCAGAAAATGAACATTGCTCATGGGACTGGGAATGGGTTGATTTTACAAATTTTTCTAGTTGTTAAGATTCTCACAAGTATACGAATTAATGATCTTTGCAAGAAATATTTTATTAATTTTCAGTTTCAATAAATTTTGTTAAAATGGTTATGTAAATATTATAGAATATGTTTTATTTCAATTTTGTTGCTGTTATTTCAATTTGAAAATAAAACACAATGAAAGTTAAACTTTAGTTTATAAATTATTAATTTGTTTATGGCTTTATTGTAAAGTTTCTATATTTATTTAGGAGAAATGGTTTCAAATCTTCTTCACCACAATTTTATTTTATTTTACACTTTTTTTTTTTGGAAAAATTGTGAAATAATCCCCAACCTTTAGGACCTATGTGAAAATTCGATCATACCTTTTAAACCAAAGTTTTCATTTCTCATCCTTAAGTTCCATTTGGATATCTAATTCTTTTTACATAATTTCATTAACATTGTCATTAAATTGTCCTCACATGCGATGCGCGTTCTAATTTTTGTATGCATAAAGTTGACAAGATATACTTGAAACATAAAATGATCTTTCATAATAGTTTATTTAATTTTCAGTAGCTTTATTTTTTACTTCAAATGATGCCGAATTTACTAGCTACTACTACATAGTCGATCGTCGACTATCATAGCACCGTCTACCATTGTTGAGCCTCAAACTAAAAATTCTAGCTCCGCCTGTTACTATAGTTATAGTACACATTCATTCTTTGACAGTTGTTAGATAATTGTTCGACACTATATGGCTAAAGTTCGAACATTTCCATCTTAAGCCACAAAAATAAAGCACGAGATTTGATTTCATATCATTAACAAAAGAAAAGTAATTAAAAATAATATTAACTAAAGAAATTACATAGAAACGCATGCATTGTATCTCCAGCCCTTGCCCCGGTTTTGGGGGATGCTTTTTGGAGTATTCAAAAACAACCAACTTACAAAAAGGGTTCAAATGTTCATATAACGCGCGATGGGAATTGACGAATCCAATTTCCATGAAAACATGTACATCGTAGGGGTACACTCTCTCACATGAGGTGGGTCCCGCTCAATAAAAAAGTAAAAAAAAAAAATTACCCATCCCCACACTGTACATATAGCTTTGTGTATGGAAAATTGTTGGAACCGTAAGTCCTATGGACAGATTCCTTGAAAATATGATTGTGAATAGAATGGTGCTAGTTTCCTTAGCCTAACTCGCACCATTATTAAAAAATATCGTGCTTAGCTTATGTTGAGTATTGTGCTTATTTGGCAAAAATTAAAATTAAAATTAATTAGTGACCCTCTAATTAAAATTAAATTTAATTAGTGACCCACCAATTAAATTAAAATAAATCAAGATCAATCAGTGACCCAAATGTAATGACACTACTGTCGTCTGCTTCTACTCACTTGCCAGAAAAATCGATTAATAACATCATTTTGAGATCAAGTCAGGGTTCCTTTCATACTTCCAACTGATAAGTGTTGGAGTTTATGATTTAATATATACGATTTAAATGTGTGAATTGGAAAAGTTTTCAATAGTTGCGTCAATCGGATGCGACTTTTGAAGTGTAAAATGTGAAAAACGAAAAGTCATGACCTTTTGATATGATGCAATCTATACCATCAATCATGAAATGATACGGTCTAATAGTTGAAATTAATTCGTACCAAAAGATTATATACCATTTGAATAGACACATGAAAATCTATAAATAAGACCTCCTAGTTTAATTTTTTTTCCCAATCCAAATCAATTTAATAAAATTGATTTCTAATTTTTCCTTCTCTAAATTATGTCAAAATATTTTTTAATCAATTTTGAGTTTCGTGTTTGATATTTAGTATTTGATATCTTCTATATTAGAAAAGTACAATCAAGCATTAGCTTACTCGAAAAAATTAATAATGTGCTATATTAATTTTGGAAGAAGTATTGTATTTTATGAGATAGACGTCCATTTGATTCTGTTAACACAGTGCGTGGATGAAATCCGTCTTAAGGAAATTTTCATTAGGATACCTTCCTTCATTTCGTCTCTTTCTAATTTCCACATTTCAGTAAGTTGATAATTTGTACGCATATCTTGATTTCTGTAAGTCAAAATTATATTCTATATTTTACATGCGTAAATCACTAACGGAGTATAAATTTTGTATCAATTTATCCAACAATAGTAGATAGATCTATACTTTGCGTATTTTAAAAGTCGTGTCTATTTGCAA
The DNA here is from genome assembly GCA_903798385.1 of Fraxinus cuspidata. NCBI lineage: Eukaryota > Viridiplantae > Streptophyta > Magnoliopsida > Lamiales > Oleaceae > Fraxinus > Fraxinus cuspidata. The sequence goes on along the minus strand of CAIGRP010028487.1, from coordinate 24,571 downwards.
ACTATTTGTGCTCCGATAAAATTGAAAGAAAGTTGTACATATTTATTCAAGAAATAAAATGAGTGGTTTCTTCTAACTTTGTCTGGCAATTGGGGAACTGTGCATGCGCATATGGGAGAAAAAAGGCGTTTTCTTTTGATTGGAAGTATCTCTCCTAAATGGGTGGCAGTTTTGAAAACAATCTGTAACTCTTGTTTTGTTCTCAAATTTTATTGGGACCATTTCATTTGAATCTCTTTGAAATGTTGGGAAATATTTTGAATTTGTATGGACTATATTGTCGTTATAGAAACTTCAACATTCGTCCTTTGTGCCAATTGCTCCAACATTGCATACATGTCCTTTTGGAGGAGGCGAATTTAGGTACACGAGCCATGTGGTTAACTGGTAATTGTATTATTACGAGCCATGTGGTTTGTTTAAACGTGGAAAAAAGATGTTTTCAACATATATATGTATTGCACCAATCAACAAATCATTTTGTAACCTGACAAAATGTGGTGCAATGTATTGACTGTGGTAAAATTTGAACGGTCCAATTAGAGTTGGGTGAATCACACTACATAAGGGTTGCAATTTCATTAAATGGAAAGTAATCGTATGTAAAGAAGTGTGTTGACTTGCATGTAATGTTCACATTCCAAGTTATTCTATATCTTCACTAGAGGTTGGATAAAATTATTTATAAATATAATTAACGGTATGATACGTAATATGATTAGATGAATATTATGTGGATAAGTTAAGTCCTGAAAAAATTGTGGTGGTATAATCCTAATGCAACCCAAAATTTGTGGGGTGTAGCATTGCTTTCTTCAAATAAGAACATTGAGTTATTTAAAGAATATTTGAAATGATAAACTGCATTATATTGAATACCTTTTTTAACTTCATATGAGCAGGATGTTGAAAATTGGATATTCAATCGAAGGGTTCAATATGTTTTACTATTGGGAGTGTAATTATTTCATGAAAATTCCCAATATCAAGAAAGAAGGAAGCATGATGGCTTCAAAAATGTTGGAAGGATTTTCTAATTGGTGACAATTTGTGCTTGTTATATCATTTAACAAGCAACAAGTCACTTTTTAATTGTTTTCTAGATGACTAGCCAATTAATTAAACTATCCTATATTGGATTGCAGCAGTTTATCTGGAAAAATATTAAATAACACCAATATTGTTGACGGATAAACCTAATTGGGTAAAAATTTCGGGACCAAGCTAGTTACCCCCACTATAGACAATACAGATTTACCAATAAAATGCTACCTAACCAACTCCACTAGACTTCCCGATTTAATTCATGTAACCTCCAAGATCAGCTGAACCCACCAGCTCTCGATCTTCTACAATTGTCTCTTCCAAGTGGAATTCCAAGAACGCCGTACTCTTGTACTTTCCCTGCACTTGTAGTCTAACATTCTCAACCTCCAGTAGCCTCTGAAGTTCAATTGAGAAAGTACATTTCTAAATGTGTTTAGAAAGTAGGTGTTTTGGATTCTATGGATTTGATATTTTTTTCCCCAATCTGCAGTTGTATAATCTCAAGAGCAAATGGATTGAATCAATGCATGAACATGCTCTTGAATCTTCAAAGAATAATATGAATATGTTATAGAGAAAATGCACAATGAACAACCCCCAAATTTCGTACAAGGCGTGGGGTATTTATAGTTGAAGGCAATTAGATAGAATGGACTCTGCAAAAAGCCTTAAAAACACAAATTAAGTTATTCTGGATAATACCGTCGCTCGAGCGAGATCTCAGCGACAAGTGAGCTACGGTGTCTCATTCAAGCGAAGTCCAGGCGACAGGCGAGCGACGTAGCTTCTCTTTTTACCGCTCGAGCAACAATTGAGCGATAGACTAGCGAAATTGCGGCGACGTTTACTACTTTTTTCCATACTCGAACCCTATGACTTGTAACTTACTACTTGGTCCTTTGATTTTTAAAAACTCTTTACAACAATATTGATTTCAATCATTTTGTTCACATAATTGCCAATTACATTAAAATCTAACACATGATATATTTCTCACCGAGAATTAAGCTAATCTCTTGGTGAATATCCAGGTCGTCCTTCCTCCGCTGCGCTTCACAGATTGGCACCCTGTATAGTTTAGTCCAATCTTCTATAGTCAACAAATTAAAATTTGAACAACTACATAATTTTCTGCAGTTTTTATAACAATAAGAATTACAATTTTCATAACTGATCAAACTTTTGAAATCCTTGTATTAACAAAATTGAATTCCACTTTATTCCAATTCTTCCCCCATTTGTAAAGTCAAAAACCTCGGTCGTATTTGGACTTCTCGAAGTTAACTAATCAATTTCAAAATAAAAACTAATATCAATGAAAATTAAATAAAATAAATGTCTAAACACATACTTGGATGATACTTCAAAGATATTATTATTGGTTGTGCTACATATATGCAGTAATTTACATAATGATTTATCAACAGATGATATAACGAAATTTAATTGGATCCAAATATCATCAATCAAATAATTTTTCACTTATATTATAATGTCTCATTATTATGTAAAATATTATGTAAATAGTTATGTACAAGAAATATTTTTCTAATGTTATTTAGCACTACTAACGTTACAACACATGTCTACGTGACGCTAAATGAAAGACACAATTAAATGAATCAAATAATTCTATTTTTAATTAAGTCGATCAAATAATGTCACTTTAATTTGTGCTAGCTCTAACACCAATGTTGTTAAATAACATTACTTTACTTTCTCCTCTTTTATTGGTGAGTGGTCGAGTCTAAGGGCAACATTTCTTAGCCATGAGTCCACATTTGTTGTCCCGACGCTCTTATCTATCTCCTAATTAAAACATTATGCATCACCAAATGGAAATATGGGACTTAACAAACATGAAAAATTAGCCTTTTATCTATGTTGTTGATAAAAGGTAGAAAAATTGCCGATGGGAAATAAATCTCACTTAGCTACAATTTTGTTGGCATGGATTAGAAAATAATAAATTAATTTTTATAAATCCTAATTTCCAGTACACTTTTATCAAATTACTATTTCAATATGTCAAAAAAAATTACTATTTTAATACCACAATCTTTTACGGGAATTATAAAATTAGTATATCTTTCGTTACTTTTTTTAAATTCAGTTAGAAAATGAATTTTGAAATTTCTATCAACGAAATAAATTATTATAGAAAAGTAAACTTATATTGCCTTATAAGCAAAGCCAAACACGTCGTAGTCCACCTTAAGCCCGTTCGCGGCTGAGACTTTGCAGGTGGCATTTCAGCAAATAAACCGACACATAGGGGCAATCGAACAAGTCCTAGACAGTATATGGTGGGGGTTCTAGCAAAGGGACGAACTCCAGGGGCTCCGAAGCTTCGGAGACATCAAAATCTCAGCGTTGCTACATAGAGCCCCCAAACACACACTGGCACGTATATATTGCAAACACACGCTACTGTGTGTTACTGTGTGAAAGCCTTGGAATCTTTACAAAGTAAGCTCTGCGTCACTTCTCTGTTTTCTTTTTCCCCTATTTTTCCCCCCTTTTTTCTGTATTATCGATCAAATTGGTTAATTATGTAGATTTATATGTTTTTGAGCTACAACAAGTTGCTTTCGAAAGATGTAAGACTAGCGCTTTTGTGAAACATGGGTTTGCAATCATTCAATGGCACAGTTACACGCTATGAAGAATTAAGCTTTATTCCCAATTTTCCGAATCAACGTTTTCTAAGAATGTCCAATGAATTAAGTTTTTAGGATGATTTCTGGTTGAATTAGTTTTAGTGTTTGTAAGTTTAGTGCATCAGTCTTGTGAATGACATTTTTGTCTAGTGTTTTTGGCAAGATATGTCCAATGTTCGTCAATAAATTCATTCTCAGCAGTTGCCACTCTATTTATCGATGTAGAATCTTGGTAGGGTTAATTTACATACACTCATCCTTCATGGTCTAGTTCTCACTGGCATAAAGTATATAGCATAGCTGATTTTATAGTTAACTTATAGATCTTATAAAACTTTTTCCTATCAAGGGAAAGTTCTGAACTACTTTTTGTCTAGCCTACGTGTTTAACTGGTCATTCTCTACGCGTAATTGAACCTACAAAGTTTACAACATTAAAATCTGTTGTATTTCATATTCTATTTCCTTTTTGTTGTGTAAACAAATAGTTGGTTTGGATCCATGATCATACTTATTTCTAGTAAGGTTATATAAGAAATTTAGTATAAAATTATAATGGATATGTATAAATAAATCGTATTATGGTGGATAGCGTTCTTTATTTTTTCATTCAAAAGAGAGTCATTGGTACTATCATCTGCATAACATAATATAGAGGTTAGAGGTGAATTTAAGTCGAATAATGATGATATAGTAAATAACATTCTTTGAATGAAAAATCAATGGGTACTATCTACTGTAATACCATCTACCTATTAATATCCATTATAATTTTACACTAAATTTCTTATACGGCATAATCCAAGGTGCCAAACGTGGCTTTAGAGTCTAGAGTATTATTCCCAAATTAAAAATCATGTTTGTTTTTCATGTCTCATCTCACCAACTAAAACCATACCATCTTTCTACTTACTGCACCCCAGATCCAATGCAATTTGCGGATAACGGGGACACCCCAACAGAATAATTCACAAACAACCTGCAGATTGGGACATAGTTTGAAGATCATTTCTGTAGTTTCTAAAGATGCTAGATTTCTTCTACTTATTTCTTTTGGGTACTATGTGAGTAAATATTTGGTGCAGGTTTATTTGGTAAAATTGCTAATTATATGAGAGTATTTAACCTTTATACGACAGTGTTTATGGTCTTGAACTTGTTGAATATGGTTTGGTTAATAAGTGAACAGTAGTGTTACATTAAGTTCAGAACCTTTGAAGATACTAAAGGGTCCTCTAGTTCCACAATTGATAGTTTTTTGGTTACTGTTGACGCTCCTGAGACCCATACTTAACCCCATGATCATCTTTAGCCAATTGCATAATCCTGTTTACCCCTAAATTGAACAAAAAGCGCCATGAGTTCCAGCTATCTCAAAGCTGTTTTTCACCTGTACATTTCCAGTATTGGCTTGTATTGAGTAATTAGCATTTCAACGTATATAATGTAAGTTTACTGTTTTTTAATATTTCATGATCAATTATTTACCCCTCAAAATAACACTAAGATTGGATAGTTTATGGTATTAGGAAGAGAGCGGAAATTTAGTTGATGCAGTACTAGTTGGTGTAGTGTGGACAAACTTTACTTTCCGTGGATGGAAGGATATTTTTTGATGTCGGAAGAAACAATTGATGATTTGGAACAACGGAAAATAGTCTGTTATATAATTTTGTTTCTTTTCAGTTCTTACCATTTATTATCCCATCTCAGGAATTTGTTTTTGCTCATTAGGTCACATGGCTTGGACAGAAAACGATGTTGGCAATGAAAAAGGAAATGACTCAACTGATGATCATGTCTTCTCGACAGAAGGGCAACCTTCTTCTGCCAGCAGAAGCTCTATAGGCATTAGTCAACCTAAGAATAGTTTTGAAGGGAAAGATGCTTTATCCTATGCCAACATTCTCCGCTCCAGGAATAAATTTGTGGATGCGCTTGCTGTCTACGAGAGTGTGTTGGAGGAGGATAGTGAAAATGTTGACTCCTACATTGGCAAAGGGATTTGTCTACAAATGCAGAACTTGAAGAGGCTTGCATACGATAGTTTTTCAGAAGCTATCCGGATGGAACCACAAAACGCACGTGCGCTCACGCATTGTGGTATCTTGTATAAAGATGAGGGTCAATTGGTGGAGGCTGCTGAGGTAAGGATGTGGTGTTTATGTTACTGCACCAACTTAAAATAACCATGGTGCATCTCTGATGTAATTGGTTTTGCAATATTATTTTTTATCATATTCTGAACTTGTTAAGTCAATATTTTAAGTTGTTTTACTGCTAGAATGAATTTTTTTTTTAAGTATTCAAAACAAATTTCTGACTAAGTGGTGCAACCTTAGTGCTTGTGTAATAAGAAAGGGTGTTTTGATATAGCCTTAGAGCTTGTGTAATAAGAAAGGGTAATTAATGCTCTCTTTACGAATTTTTAATTTCTGAGTCAAAAGTGTAAATTGATACTTGATGCAATTTTCCTCTTCTGTTGTGTTTCTTCATTTCTTCTCTATCTTGAAGTTAATTGTCTTTTTGTGGGCAACTAAACCTATAATAATCATACCCTTATCTTGGTCTTCACGTCTCTTTGTGCCTTTAGGACGATATACCTGTTTTGATTTGCCCTAATCACTCTCCTTCTGCTGGGTGATGCCAGCTTTAGTGTAGTAAATTTCTCGAGAGTGTTTTTCACATTCTTCATGCATCTATGGTAAACAAAACATAACAATCTTTTGATATATCTTTTAGGAATACAACAATTATGAGTATACCTCCGATATGAAAATATATCCTATGCTTGGGATTGGTAGCAATAAATGATGACCTATATTTGGTAGAACTCTCTCTCTACATTTGTAATTTGCTATTCTCATTGGGGTTTATCCTGGGAAGTCCTGAATGCTGTAGTGATAGTTATTCATCTGTAAAAAGCCATGTGCCATTGATTTAGCATTTAGAGTTTATTTGGCACTTTGAATTGTTGATAGGGGTATCCAGTTGTCCATTTTGCTGTATGACTTTCCGTTAGTCATTATTCATGTTTATTGAATTTCTATAATGCAGATGTATCAGAAAGCTCTAAAGGCTGATCCTTCTTATAAACTAGCTGCTGAATGTTTGGCAATCGTATTAACAGATCTTGGAACCAGCTTAAAGCTTGCTGGTAACACTCAGGATGGTATTCAGAAGTACTATGAAGCTATCAAAATTGACCCACACTATGCTGTAGTTTCACATTTCTCTGCTTCCTTTTTCGGGATTCCAGTCGCTTTGATTTTGCTATTCAGGCATTGAATTTTGATATGATGGCTTTCTATTGCAGCCTGCTTATTACAACCTTGGTGTTGTCTATTCTGAAATGATGCAATATGACACTGCCCTAAACTGCTATGAGAAAGCTGCTATAGTGAGACCCATGTATGCTGAAGCATATTGCAACATGGGCGTTATCTATAAAAATCGTGGGGATTTGGAATCTGCAATTGCCTGTTATGAGAGGTTCCCAACTTATAATTCATCATCTTCTTCTTTTTTTCCCAAATATAATGGTAGGAAGAGTTTCCTCCACTTGATGTCATTTTGACTCGTTTCTTATTTGTATATACAGGTGTCTTGCTGTCTCTCCAAACTTTGAGATTGCAAAAAATAACATGGCAATTGCTTTGACTGATTTGGGCACAAAGGTTTCATACATGGATATTTCCAGCTCATTTACATTTTTAGTGAACCAAAGTAGATACTTTATTATTACTTGAATAGGACGTGTTCATTTAGTATATTTTCACACCTCTTCTGCCCCGCAGCAATTGCCTTGTATTTCATTTTTCCGAAAACGGTGATTACAGAAGCCCTAAACTTTTGCAATTGTAAATGCACGCCTTATGTTGCTGGAACTTTTTTCGAATTTGTGCACTTGTCTTCATCATCAAGTGAAGTTTGTAATATGAACAACTTTTGGGTTTCTCAGGGCAATTAATTCAGTTCCTCATTTTATAAGAATTGGGAACCTGAAGGACATTCTCAAAATCATGTGAATCAATATTTTCCAGCATTCTCGTACATTACTGACCCTTTTTATATCATTAAACATGATCTACTATTAAAAGGGTTTATGAAAAATAAACATTGCGCTCTTGTATCACTGTTATTGACATGGGATGATTCTGTGCAGGTCAAATTGGAGGGTGACATCAACCAAGGCGTGGAATATTATAAGAAAGCACTGTATTATAATTGGCACTATGCTGATGCCATGTACAATCTAGGGGTTGCTTATGGAGAAATGCTGGAATTTGACATGGTAATTGGGTATAAAAATCATGTCATCATGCAAACTGCCAACTGTAAAAGATAATCTTGTAATAAAATGCTTCCAGGAGTAGGAGGATGTTTCTTATCTGCTTATATTTTCTACTTTATGTATATTACGTGGCTGTATCTTGCCATCTTCTTGTAAATAACGTCCTACTTTTGCAGGCAGTTGTATTCTACGAACTTGCTTTCCACTTCAATCCCCACTGTGCAGAGGCATGTAATAATTTAGGAGTGATATACAAGGATCGGGACAACCTTGACAGAGCAGTAGAATGTTACCAGGCAAGTTTAATTCCTTTGGATCTATATAAACGAAACAAAACATATGTTTCATTTTTATTTATTTATTATTATTATTTTATGTCTTTGCTATAAATGAAACAAAACATATGTTTCAGTTTTTATTTATTTATTTATTTATTATTATTATTATTATTTTATGTCTTTGCAGATGGCTTTATCAATCAAACCTAACTTCTCCCAGTCATTAAATAATCTTGGAGTAGTCTACACTGTCCAGGTTCTGTATCTATAGTATTTCACATTTACTTTCCTGAAAGACCATATGCCCGGCTGGTAAAATTCATGGCATTTGTGACTCTGTGCACAGGGCAAAATGGATGCTGCTGCCAGCATGATAGAGAAAGCTATTGCTGCAAATCCTACATATGCCGAAGCATATAATAATTTAGGTCTCTCTCCATCCTTTCATCTCCCTATGTCTTGACAGTTACTTATCCGCATGAATAGAAAGGCTTTGTGTTCTGGTCAATAAGTTTCTTTTGCCTGAGTGGCAATACTGAATTGTATCACCTTCAAGGGATTGACTGATGTCAATGAAACTTATTGCTTCTAAAGTTAGTATCCATGCAAAATAAACAAATTATTTCATTAGTTCAGGCTACCACATTGATGAAGAGATACCTATAATCAAAATCACGTTTTAGATGTTTGCTGCCTGAAGTGTTAGATCAACTATTACATTCCTTCTAAATTTCTGTTGGAAATTCCTTATTATTTGGTTACTATATTGTTTCAGTAATATATTGTTTTTTTAATGTCTAGGGGTTCTTTATAGAGATGCAGGGAACATAGGTTTGGCAATTGATGCATATGAACAGTGCCTTAAAATAGATCCTGATTCTCGCAATGCAGGCCAGGTATTGCTTGTTTATTTTGTGAATGTTGAGTTTAGATAATTTTTTTAGCCTTTTTGCAACTCTTTCATGAATCTCTCCTCTTTCCCAACCCTTACCTTCCATTTAAAATTAAGCTCCTATCTGGTTTGGCTAAAAATTAGATTTTTAGTTGATTTTGATAAAAGTTGATGGTATGTGATTGAAAAGTTGATAAAAGTTGTGGTCCCATAAAATGTTTGGTTGAAAATGAGTTTGGAGAAAAATGAGTGTTGAAAAAATTGGGACCAAGAAGGGGCTAAATGTCCAGTTCACTGCATTTCTGGAAGTGCTACTGCAGCTATATTTTGTGAGTTATATTCGATTGATTATGTCTAACTAACATGGCATTGAACATATTTTGAGTTTTGAAAAAAATGGATCAACACATTATTTCACTGATCTGATTAGAAGTTTCTGCAAGCCCCTGTCCCCCAATATATCTAGAAAGAACAGCCTAGAGGCAAACAAAAACATGAGCACAATTGCTTTAATCGAAATTGAAGGCCTTCCATACGTCTTTTTAGTAAGTATTTTGAATTAGTTCTTAATCATGTTTAGAAAATTATGGTTTCTATATCTCTGATAGGTTTGTGGGATGTTTTTCTAATGGTATGCAATTTCAGTTCTTAAGATAGGTTGTGTGGAGGTATTTGGACGTCATCTTTGTAATTTTTCTACTTTGTTTGTATAGTTATGGGCTTCATTCTTACAGTATCTCTGGACCTAAATTACATTCTTAGTTCGTGCTAACAGTTTTGCTCATTTGACCATATTTGCAGAATCGGTTGCTTGCAATGAACTACATAAATGAGGGAAATGATGATAAACTATATGAGGCACACAGGTCTAGTATTCTAGCTTGTTTATATAATTTATATTTTTTTAATTAGTTGCACAAGGAAGTGAAACAATTTCTCTTTTTGAGTGCCTAAAATCTGATTTTTCATCCTGTATGTGCATTTGTGTTTTACATGTATACAGAGATATGCCATTTGTATTCTGCTATTTTGTGTTCCTTCTTTGCTCTCCTTTTTCTTGCCACCTTAGAGGTTCTCATACTATACTAAAAATGAGAAAGACTGGAATACGAATCCAGTACAAAAATGAAAGACCTGCTACCTTGAAGAACACCAAGTATGATTTCATTATGTAAATCTGTGGGAAGACAGGTTCACTGATCCCTACAGCATTTTGTCCGCACTTACTACAAAAAGAGAGCATGATATATTACATACAAATGAATTGACTATATACATCTTGCACCATGAGTAAGCTGTTGATCATCTTATATAGACAACAACCAGTAGTAGATCAGTATTGGATATTTTATTTTTGAAATCTTGCCCACACACGCATGCACATGAAACCTTGTCTTTTGAAATCAACAGTAAATATTTCCTACTCAAGCGTGCAAGTTAAAATTGTGAGGTTGCCTGATTCAAAACTATAACTGCAGGGACTGGGGTAGGCGCTTTATGAGGTTATTTTCACAGTATAAATCATGGGACAACACTAAAGATCCAGAGAGGCCTATTGTTATCGGATACGTGTCACCTGACTATTTTACTCATTCTGTATCGTATTTCGTTGAAGCCCCACTCTTCTACCACGACTATGCAAACTACAAGGTGGTTGTTTATTCTGCAGTTTTAAAGGTATAATTACATATCGGCCCCCCTCTCTAATCCTGTCTAAGTTGTGCACATTTTTTGTTTACTATAGCCAGCCATTATTTAGCTCCTGTTTGGTTCAGCGAGAAAATCTGATTAAAATTTAAGTCAAAGTCAACAATTAATTCGAACCACATATTTTATGGAATTCATGACTTTTCAACAAAACATTCCATCAACGAATTTTTTATTTTTATCTAAACGAAACAGGACTTGTTCAAAAAAGCTACATGAGGCTTACGCCTCGAATCTTGCCTCATGTGAGGCTATCATAAAATGCCCATTTATGAGGCCTCAAGACGACTAAGTTGTTTCCTGTTTGTCTTGCATTTTCTGGACATTCTATTACTTGCCTTAGCCTTTTGGACTATTTTTTATTTTATGGATTCATTTTATATTTGTTTGCAAGTAAGACTTTTAATTTTTCTTATTATTATTATTATTAATATTATTTTTAATTATTATTTTTTACGAATTTCTTAAATTGTGTATGATTTACTATGGGCATATATTTGTTTTTCTTCGAAATATTTGTTCGTCTATCTTGAGGCTTATTCCCTGAGGCTCAGTAACTGATTTAACCTTTCTAAACGTTGATGCCAGCTGTTGCGTTCTTGTTGACTGACAACAATTTCCTAGTCGTAGGTGCTGTCTTTTCCAATTTTATTTTGAAAATGGATTTAAGTTTACTGCCAGTTCCAGTTGTTTGATATGTGATTCCGGAGCGGAGTCAAAATTATTAATTTAATGATTGCCACTTATGATGCTACAGGCAGATGCAAAAACTAACAGATTTAGAGACGGAGTCTTGAAAAAAGGAGGGACATGGAGAGATATATATGGGATTGATGAGAAAAGAGTTGCTAGTATGGTTAGAGAAGATAAGGTTGATATCTTGGTGGAACTTACTGGTCATACAGCAAACAACAAGTTGGGTATGATGGCTTGCCGACCTTCCCCTGTTCAGGTATCTCTGAGGCAAAAAAAAAAACTTCATATGGTCAAGATCATTTTTCTTTATAATGATGGTAGACCATGTCTTTCAGTAATTTCTTTAAGGCAAAAGAATTCAACATCAGTGGGTATATTTAATCAAGGACTAAGGAACTTTGATATATTCTATACATAGTAAGCCAGATCTTTTGTATGTTCATTCTGTTTAATCTTCTTCTTTGTCCAGAAAGTTAGCTTAAACAAAAAAATTCTAATTGCCAACTGGTCCTTGACCTTTCAGTTACAGGATATGCTTAACATATTAATTCAGTGCAATCTGTATTACAGCATAGTACCCTTTTGGTGTTGACTTTCTTGTTTCATCCCTATTTTGTTCCGTCTCCATAATTCTTGTGGTTAAAATTAAGTAGCAGATATTCTAACAATAACGGAAACAGAGCGGTGCAGTGATTATTACGACTCTGTGGCTAGGAGCCGCAGTGAGAGTACATGGCATGTTTGCATATAATTTACTCTTGGCATCAACCAAATACTTGACATCCATCAATTTTCGCGGAAGGATGAAGAATTTTTCCTTCTGAAAGTTCCAATGGATCTTCCTCTTGTTATAGGGTGCTATGAGAGAGATAAAATATAAACTCATGTTATTCCTAGCCTGATGGCGAAGGTTTGGTTCCCATGGATCTTTTAGAGATATTGATTGATTGGCAGACAAGGGAGTTTATTGAAAATGAGGCGTACCTGTTGATGGTGATGCCTTAGTGAGCGTTTATATGCTTAATTGTAGGAGTTTGTCGAGTGGATTTGATGTAGGTCATTGTTATTACTCTTTCTGACCTTTCATTTACTTGGCTTGGCTTTATGATAGGTGACTTGGATTGGCTACCCAAATACCACTGGTTTGCCTACCATTGATTATAGGATCACCGATGAACTAGCCGATCCTCCTGATACAAAACAGAAGTAAGTGATACGTACAAGTCTTTCTCAAAATTTTCTTAATAATGATCCTACTGAAAGCTGGATCCTAGAATTAGCTTTAATTAATTTTTTATGCAAATCATCTATTAATGGCAGGCATGTTGAGGAGTTAGTTCGATTACCAGAATCTTTTCTATGTTACACACCCTCCCCTGAAGCAGGGCTTGTGTCTCCAACTCCTGCTCTGTCCAACGGCTTTGTTACATTTGGTAGTTTTAACAATCTTGCAAAGGTATTGATGACAATAGTATGATCATCTTTTGTGAAAAAAATGCAATAATACGAGCATCTGTAAACAAATTTATTTACTTTATCAGTATGATTGTGTTCTTACTTTTTAAATGATCTGTGAACATCAGATAACACCTAAAGTACTGCAAGTCTGGGCAAGAATTCTATGTGCTGTTCCAAATGCCCGGCTTATTATAAAGTGTAAGCCTTTTTCTTGTGATAGTTTGAGGGAGCAATTTCTTTCGACACTTGAGAAGTTGGGATTAGAATCTCAGCGTGTTGATCTTCTGCCTTTAATTCTTCTCAACCATGACCATATGCAAACGTATTCTTTAATGGACATCAGGTAATATCTTTTGTTCCTTTAGGCACTTGATGACGGAAAACATTGTGTCTGTAGCTTTTGATGTCTGTTGTTAACAGTTCAAAACCTCATATTGAACTGCATTTTCATGATAAATCATGTGCAAAGTTCTATTCCTGTCCATAAAATCTTAGATGAAGCCAAAATCACATGGAGTCATGTGGTGTGACTTTGGTGTTTGCATGTTTTCACGATGCTTTTGTGTATGTCACTCTTTTCCTCTCTGTTTGCAATTTTCCTTCTGAATTTTTCTCTTTCTATTGTGCTGTATTATCACAATAATCCTTGAACTTCCTATTTTTTTAAGCTAGTTCATTGAGGCATGCGGAAGCCAGGTCATCTTTTTTGTTTGCTAAGGAGACTGAAAATATTTTATGTGACATTCACACCCCAAGGACTGTTAACTAATAACACAACTCTTGCGTGATATATTCTATTTCTGCATTTTTTTGATAGGTATTCCATAGATTCTGCATTACTAGATTCTTTTGTTGTAAATAACATGTTAAGGTTAATGACAAGGTTTTTCTATTTTGATGTAATTCAAAAAATAAGAATTTGACAAGTGTTATCTTTTGTAGCTTGGACACTTTTCCTTACGCAGGAACAACTACCACATGTGAATCTCTTTACATGGGAGTTCCATGTGTTACCATGGGAGGTGCAGTACATGCCCATAATGTCGGCGTGAGTCTCCTCACCACAGTTGGTAGGAATCTTTTCTCTACACATGCAATAAATGCTGTTCACTCTCTCAAAGTTTCAAAGAATTGGTGACACATACCTGATACTTTTACAATCCAAATTATCATGTAAACCAATTGATTCTTATATCTAAACCTGCAATTACTGTGTATATGCTTATGGATTACCCTTGAGGAAACCAAGAACATGCCCCCAATTATTATTACTTCCTAACAAGGAAATGATGAAAATGTCATCTGTCTTGAATGAATATATATATATAATTAGAATGTGGAAAGGACAATGGATCTCACTTATCTGGTACTTCTAGTTCAGGCAACATAGAATATGACTTGCATCCTAATTTGTAGTGACTGCTTGATAAACCCTATTGTTTGCATTACAGGATTGAGCAATCTGGTTGCCAAGAATGAAGATGAATACGTGCAGCTGTCACTACAGCTGGCCTCTGACATTACTGCCCTTTCAAGCTTGAGAATGAAACTGCGGGACCTAATGCTGAAGTCTCCTCTTTGTGATGGATCAAAATTCACCCAAGGCCTGGAGTCGACATACAGGAAAGTATGGCGGAGATATTGTACGGGGGACGTGCCATCTTTGAGGCGTATGGAATTGCAGCAACCACAGGTTGTTTCTGAGACAACTGTCAATTTTGCTGACCCAACAATTGTGAATTCTGAAAATAGCCCCCTTGGACCAATTAAGACGAATGGCTTTAACCCAGGGTCATCTTCATTTGGCAACACTCCAGCTGGAAAGGAAGCAGTTAAATAAGACAATTAAGTAATTAACACAACACACTCATTTGTTTATCAAAGAGATCTCTGGTGAATGACTAAATGATCCAGAGCATCAACAAGAGTACTTTGACAAGTTTCAAACAGAATGTGCAATTATTGTAGCCTCCTGTGATATAAATTTGATGGGGTCTTTGACAGTAATTATCTGCCATTAGTGCTCTTAGGTAGAAATTAGTTTTGGCGAAAGATTATAAATTAGATTTGTAGAAGTGCTCAAATATATATTTGCTCAAGAGATAGAAATGTAGTGTACTAGGCATTATGGGGAGGATAATGGACTGTAATACAAATGACAAGTCCATCTACCCCTTGATTAGAAATATGGCTTTTGTAATATATAGATATAATGTGATGTTTTCCTTTGAAATTTATCGGGTTTTTCGAAATCTTTGATTAGGTGCTGAAATATTTTCTTTGGGCAAGATACTACTATTTTATGCTCTGGTACCCAATTCGGTGAATCTAGTTTTATGGTTGAAGACTTAAAGCAACAATGTGCAAGGAGCATGCCGACATACAATCAAATAGTTTGAACTTTTGATTTTTGAAAATAAACTTTGAAGTACATTTTCCTTCTGTTGAAATACGATGTCTATTTTATAGCTTGTGTATGAATATATATTTATTCATGTGACAAGTTTTAACTTTTAAAACATGACACAGATAAAATTGTATTATTTTCTTAAATTTGTAAGGATTGCCCCGTTTGACAATGGTTATGAAAAATTAAATGCTGATTTTGAAACTAAGAAACTATTTTTTGAACATGTTTGAATAAATTTTTGTCCGATTAGAAGAACTTTAAATGAAATTGGCCAAAATTTCTACAAAAAAACAAAAATATTATCAAACGGATCCTAATAAAGTTGTTTTCTCCACCCATATTTAACTTTTAGTGATTGTATATATTTGGAACTATGAAGACTTTTATAAACATTTTTTAATTGATGATTTTTTGTGAATTTGTGACTTTTATACATTTATATGAATTGATGAAAGTATTTCGTAAAGTTTTCATTTTAAAACTTTTATAGAATTCATTTGACTTTAAATTCTTTAATTTAATATATAATTCATTTGGATCTAGAGCAACAATGAAAAATTCACATAAAGGGGTGGAAGTTTGATCCCCTCCCCTTCATCTAATAAAAAATATTTTCAGAAGAAGAAAATAATTGAGTAACCTTAATTAGATAAATAAGTAATCAAAATATAAAAAATATATATAATAATTATCTTTGATAAAAAAAAAAAAGTCTATAAAAAATATATATAATATTTAGTATTATCAATGTGTGAAACCTTAAAAAAGTAAACAAATAATCAATATATCTAAAACTTAATTACAAAACTATTCATTTTTTTTATATAAAATCTTATAAATTTTGATTACAAATTAAAATTTTACATTAAAAAATGGATAAGAAAAAAGAAAAGGAGTTATAAATTTTTTTAATTCTAATTTAATATTTTTTCTTTGAAAATTGTAAGTAACAATAAAAAAAGAGAGAAAAAAGAAGAAAATATTCTAAGAGAGAAGAAAAATATTGAAAGACTAAAAAACCTTTAAAGAAATTCTTTTACGAAAGTCTCTCAAAATCTTGGGGTAAATGAGATATAAATTCTGAAATTTTATTTTCATACTTTCAACTTAAAAGTTAGTACTTCATAATTTTTACCCTTGTTTGGTAAAAATTAAAATTAATATTTTATTATAAGTTAAAGCAATAATCAATTTTAACAATATATTTTTTTAACAACATATTTTTATCAACTGTTATTAAAATTTAATAAAAAATCAATTTTAATCCGCGCCAAACAAGGCGCATGAAATGCATTTTGAATATCCCATCCTTTAAAGCCACTTCACCCGCATGCTAGCATTTTGCCGCCGCCACAATGGCCTATTTTTCCAGATTAATTCTTTTGAAGACAGCCTGCCTATAAACCTTGATTCAAGTAAAAACAAAAACCCTAAAATGACTTCTCATTTATGATTACTTAATTAATCTAAATCAATGCAAACAGTCAGAAGAGCGATTGTAATTGGCAACGGTTTTGCGGGTGCAGAAAATCAGTGCATCGGTTTGGTTCGAGCTCTTGGTCTCTCCCAAAACTATACTCTTTATGTAAGCACTTTTCCTGTAAACGAAAAGAATACAACTGAAGAATCACAAATATATTTTGGCCATTTTTTAATTTTTTATTATTATTGATTTTATGTAAATTATACGTGCAATAAGTATTCAATTGGGTGTTGATATTTTTGGGTTGATTACACTTTGATATGTTTACTAGATGATTTTTTAATTTGCTCATAGCAGTGTTAATTTTTGGTTTGTCATTACACACGTAGCGCGTTACTAGGCCCAGAGGAGGAATCAATGAGATGTTCCACTGGTTGCCTGTTACTGTCCACAAAAGGCTGGAGCAGGTTGTAAAGTGGATTCGTGGATTTTCACGAATCCAAGGGAAAAAAGTGCTGCCCCTTCAAGATGGAGAGAAAGGTAGTATAGGTTAATCTACTTTTCATTTTGATTATTAGAACAGTTCTCATAGTGTAAAATGGCCCTGGAATCTTCTCTAGATGAAAATTTACCTTTTCTTTTGGTGGTGGCTTAAATGGTATGCGTTCAGATATTTTAGAAGCAGATGCAAGACATATTGCAAAAGTTGCTCGAGAAACTTTTGAGAGGTATGCATTGTTACTTTTCTTATTGACTTCTATTGCAAAATTTCATTTTGATTTTCTCTGTTTGATTATTGATTTGTTTTCTCGAATGCGGTCTCCATTCTATGTATCAAGGTACGATCCGAATACATTTGGACTTAAACATTGGGAAAGTTGCACATTGCGGATAAATGAACAGAAGTGATAATGCCTTTCTTTTTGCGTAATATTCTATTCTCCAAGGAACTTACTAAAACATGAAGCTACATGCCAAGCATTCTTTTGTTCAACCTTCGGTAATGAGTTATTTGTCTTCGTGCATATCATAGAGATTATGATTTTTCATTTTTTTTGAATGATAAGAAAGTGCAACATCATATGTTTATGATGTGATGGTTTCTTTGTAATAAGATGCTTGTACTATACCTAGATCTTTGGTTGTAAACAAGATCTTTATATTCACATGGAATTTAAAATTTTGTTGCAGTCCAGCTTCTCCATTCCTTCTTCAGTGGTGATCTGTTTTATAAATAAACTTGATTTACATCTAGCGGATACCAGGGATGATACTTCTTAAACTTGACTGCGCATATTATGTTCCACATACAGATATTTGCATGCGTGTATCTGTTAATTCTAAGCTTTTAGTTTTGTAACTTTTTAGGGACGGCCCCACATTGGTGGTAGCATCTGGCCGTGACAGCATTCCTGTTTCAAGTTCTATTAAACAGTTAGCCCCAGAAAATGTCTTTGTTGTTCAGGTTAGATGAGACTCTAAATAGGTAACACTCTAATATGGAACAATTGCCAGTCACTCACTGCTGGAATACGGATCTGACATGGAATTGTTGCATAATGCTTTGCAATCCTAAGTTAAGAGAGATAAAATTAATAAAGTTCTTGCCACGTACTTGACTTGGTAATTCTGTGAACAAGGATCAAAATAAGTGAACAACATAAATGGTTTATCAATTATCAGTTTGAATATAATGTATCATGTTCTCTGCTTTCGATTTTCTTTTGCATATAAAGGGTACTATATAACTCAATTTGTTTCTGATTTCCAATGTTTAATAACTAAACATCTTATTCCAGAGTACTCTTCAATTTTTCTTTCCACAATCAGTGTATCATTTAGATTTTATATGTTTTAAAATGTCTCTCTCTTTTACATGTCTATATTCTCATTCACAAAAGCATCTTCAGATGTGGAGAAATGGATACAAAGTTAATGTCAGAAACATCTTTTGCACTTGTTTTTAGCTGCCTAATTTAATTTTGATATCTTTCCAAACATTGTGCAATTTGAAAGATAAGTTTGCATTTGAGGTGATAAGTATAGTCATAACTCACAAGTCATTGAACCAGGCCTTTGAGTTTACACATTGGACTCTGATATCTTGTACAATATGCTTTCAGATACAGCATCCTCGGTCACGTCTACACAGATTTGATCTAGTGATTACACCTCGTCATGATTATTACCCATTGACGCCTGAGGCACAGAGACAGGTCCCTTGGTTTCTCAGAAGATGGGTAACACCTCGCAAGCCTCCTGACAAGCACGTGGTATGATCTTTCTTGATTTGATTAAAATATTCTTTAATGGAGAAATTTTGGTGGTTATGTGCTTTCTTTGATTTTAACGTGTATGGACTTTGCCAATCTAAACACTTTTACTTTAGGTCCTTACCATGGGAGCCATTCACCAGGCTGATTCTGTTGCGTTGAGAAGTGCAGCTTCTTCTTGGCATGATGAGTTGGTGCTGTTACCAAAACCGTTGCTGGTGGTTAGTGTTGGAGGGCCTACAAGTAAGTTATGCACTTAATCTTCCGAAGATCTGCTTTCCCTCCCCATGTTAAAGCAGTTGACTTTTAAAAAATAAAATTATGCTATTGCCCACCAATGGATTTTGACAAGTAGAGGTCTCTCCACTCTTGTAGAGATCCATGTATGTTTTTACTAATGATTTTTTTAAAATTGGAATTTTCCCCACTTTAATCACAATTCAATGTTTTTTGGCCGTCAATTGCCCAATTTCCAAATTACCTGGGCACTAGGCCCAATACCGAGTTGGGTCTTCACTTAGCCACGTTATTCTTTGGTGGTTTTTGCCCCTAGTCTCAAGTTTTGATATCGAACTAACCCATTGGTGCAAATAGTTTATTGGAGAGAATTGAGTGATTTAGGCCCTAGAGCTAGAAAAACTGATTTTGACCCTCAATCTCGGAATCCAGTCTTCTCTGCACTAAAATAGAGAAAGAGATGAGGAAGGCATGGGCCATATGGCCGAAATATTCATGTTTTACCATGAAAAGCGACAATGAACTATGAGTACCTATTTTTAAATAGCAACCGGACGCAAAAATAACTAATGAAAGCAAGCCCACAACTTTGAATTAGGGATTTTGTATAAGATAAATCAATATATGTAGGATGGCTGATGAGATGTTTCTGTAAAGTGTAAAATTATCATGGGTAAAGTTTTCATTTAATCTCATGCTGTCACACATCAATGGAATGGTTGAGATTTTAATACAGTGTTATTGCTTTTCTCACTCTGTTAGAACCACAGACACTGGCTCACCCACCATAAATTCAGTATTGTGATACTATATGTAAACCAATGATTTTCTATGCGACAGTTACGACTTTCTTTTTATCAATTAAAACTGATGAGTGATAACATAATGACTTTTCTTGGTCAGGTCACTTTGGTTCATTCATGCTCTCCTCACTCACCTTATATATTAGTCACGCAAAAATCAATGTAGTCAACTTTGCTCACATCCTTTCTCATAGGTCGTTGCAAATATGGTGCGGAGCTTTCGAAGCAACTAACAGCCTCCTTGAGGAATGTTCTTCCGACTTGTGGGAGCCTCAGACTATCATTTTCTCGTCGAACACCCAAAACTGTATGTATTGCTTCTCACAGTCCCATAATCCCATTTGGCAAATTATATAACTGTAAATGCTCATTTGCGCTGTAACAGGTTTCTGATATCCTTGTGAGTGAACTTGGCAAGCATCCTAAAGTCTACATCTGGAATGGTGAAGGTACTCATTTATCTTTCTAATTTTTTTTATATTATTACTTAAGAAGTAATGTTCAGGCCTGCTGGGTTGCCACTGATGTCTCATAAACTTGCGCGCCCAAGTTCAGCCAAAAGGGACTTGTGACACATGGGACTTAGCACTTATCCGTCAATCAAAACTTTCATATCTATAAACATTGAAAAAACTCGTTTCGAAAATTTCTTATTTTACACATCCTAACAATGTTGCATCAGTTCATCACTTTGTTCCCGATTCTATGAATCTTTGCGACTCTTTTCAGATCCAAATCCGCACATGGGACATCTGGCTTGGGGTGATGCTTTTGTCATCACAGCTGATTCAGTAAGTATGTTGAGTGAGGCTTGCAGCACAGGGTATGTAACAATTATGTCTATGATTGCAAAAACTATCATTTTTTAAAATTAATATTTATAGTTAAATATTCTGTTTCCATCTTAAGTTTTTGAATTGCAGGAAGCCCGTTTATGTATTTGGGGCCGAGCTGTGTACATGGAAGTTTGCAGATTTCCTCAAATCCCTGCGGCATAGAGGAGCAGTCCGACCATTCACTGGTAAAGAAAATGTGAGTTGATTTTGCCTTGTTTTGCTATTATTCTTGGACGTTAATTTAGGAAGACAGTTTTTTTCTCTCTCAAAGATTACGAGCTTTCTATACATTTGAGATAATGAAACAAAGAGAAGCCTAATCTGAACTCAAAACTGTTCCACTCGGCACTCACCACTTAATAATTTTAGTTTCTTGTTTCTGCTCGGGATTGAGGTTCAGTTATCTTGTCCTTATTCAAAGAATACTTGTGACCTTACTTAAGACCACGCCTTTTACTTGCAAATATTGTGTCTTCAAGTGAAGAAGTGACCTATCGTCTTCATTTATTATAGATGACCTATCGTCTTCATTTATTATAGATGACCAATAAGTGAAATCTTATGGCTGAAAATTTGACAAAAAGTCAAATTCTACTAGATTAACAAATATACATATCATCATAGTAGCACATAATGCAAATTTCACATAATCCTAATTTGAAACTTGATGTCCAGATTGCTGAAAGTTGGAATTATACTCCACTAAATGATACTAAGGAAGCAGCAGATGAAGTTATGAAGGCGCTTGCAGAACGTGGGTGGAGATTGCAATGATAATGAGCTTTCACTTGACAAACGTTTGGTATGCAGGACACCACACGATAGGTTGATACAAAGATAAATATTTCACACGTGTATCTTCTTTAGTCCGGTCGAGGATACCAAACGTGGCCTCAGTGGAGCCAAATGGAATTTTGTTTCTTGAAATACATATGGTGTACCTTAGGCTTACAATAAAATAATCTTGATTTTGAAATCAAGGTGATTTGACCATTTGACGATTGATTGTGAAATAATACTTGGTTATTAATTACTGCTTGGATGAATAAATGTTGAATTGTGCAAGGAAGATGAACAAATGATATATTTGCAACTAAGCAATAAATAAAAACAAATGGTCAACCAGATTGAACATAGCCAACGTGGGAATGAAGCCCCAAAGTTTATTGTACAAGATGCATACTGTAAATAAAATATATACGGAGACACCAAATATGTTAGTTCTTGGTGGATTAGAAGGTATATATTGACTAAGCATCCAAATTATTTAATTTCTTGATATTCTTAATCCACCATTACTTTAATTTAAGTCAATATATACTATACCTGCCCCAATTTCTATGGTATACTCTGTCCTCGAGATTCAAATAATAAGTTAAGCAACAACTCTTCTTGCTCCATTATCTCTAAAAACCAAATCTTCTCATTAAACGCTATATAAAGATCCATCTTACCCCCTCTACTGGCATTCTCATTAAAAGCTCTGAGCTATACTAGCAATTAAAGAAAAAAGAAACAACTCTCTCTCTCTCTCAAAGGTATGGCGAAAAATGAGTCGACTACTATTAATGTTGTGGAGACTAGCAAAGAAAGGAAAGGAAAAGCACCCCTTTTGGGAGTGGGGCATGCAAAAGGGGGATATAAGAGAGGCATTGGCATATTTGACTTGATCCTTCGAATAAGTGCCTTTGCATCGGCTTTAGCAGCAACAGTTGCAATGGGAACGACTGAACAAACCCTTCCCTTCTTTACACAATTCTTCCAGTTCCAAGCAAGCTACGATGATCTCCCAACTTTCTCGTAAGTGCCCTTAGGCTAGAATTTTGTTATGGTGTTGAACCACCTCATTTAAAAATTTAGCCATAAACTTATTTTTTTAAACTCAAAACATCTCATACTAAGTTGAATCACTTCGTATAAAAGTTTAAACTATTACATACTATTACATGTAACTATTACAACTTTGTAGGTTCTTTGTGATCGCCATGGCAATCATCACAAGCTACCTTATTCTCTCCATTCCCTTCTCCATCGTGTGCATTGCACGCCCTCTTGCAAAAGGCGCAAGGCTCCTACTAATTATCTTTGATACTGTAAGCTTCTTCTAACATATAATAACAGTTACAAAAAATAATCACTTCGAGTTTTCATTAATATCTTTTGGTTGTTCATTTGTTATAGGTGATTGTTACTTTCACTACTTCTGCAGCAAGTTCATCCGTAGCCATTGTATATTTGGCTCACAATGGGAATTCAAGTGCGAACTGGCTTGCAATATGTCAACAATACGGTGATTTCTGCCAAAATATTAGCGGTGCAGTAGTGGCATCCTTCATTACAGTGGTTCTCCTTGTCTTTATGGTGATTTTGTCAGCCATTGCTCTCAGGAAACACTAATTTGCAAGATTGTTGTTATGTGTTGACATATATTTTCACCTTTTCTTTTTCTGTTATTTTCTGGTTCATAATTTCCATGGTTGTTTCGTGTTTTGTGGATTGGATTCTTTCAGTAAAATTAACAAATTTATATCACATTTGTACCTTGCTAAATTTCATATAGATTCAATATGCTACAAAGCCATACATGCATAAAAGTTGAGGATGTAGACATCAAGATTTAAATTTTAGCAACCTATATGCACAAAATTCATAATTCAAAAGCCATAGCTGAAATTTCCCCCTAATCATCACCAAGTTTTGGTTTTATTATATTTATCAGTGTTCTAAAATGTGCGTATATGCTTCGCGTATGCGGGCATATTCTCGAAAACGCATCGCATATGGTGTATGCGTATGATAATGCGATCAACTCATTTCATTGACAGCATATACGCGCATATTCTACAAAATGCCCACGCATTTATAATTAAAAATATATTCAAATTANAAAACGCATCGCATATGGTGTATGCGTATGATAATGCGATCAACTCATTTCATTGACAGCATATACGCGCATATTCTACAAAATGCCCACGCATTTATAATTAAAAATATATTCAAATTAGCGTAACGAAGTTCAACCCATTTTTATAACTTAAAAAAAAGTAAATTGAACCCAACAAACATCAAATTAGCCCAAATCACCCAAGTCACAAGGAAGAAAAATCTAGTAGGTATACCAGACCATGAAACATGATGTCCCTTGCTTATGTAGGTACACACCAAGAAGAGGAACCGCTTAGATGCCACAGCTTGAAAAATCTAGTTTATGTCCATTTTAATGCAAGGTTTATGAACAAAAAGAGAATGAATGATAAATTAGAATCTTTATTAGCAAGTTATGCCAGTAATACACAATTTTGGATTGTTGATGGTTGTGATGATGAAGAGGAAGTTGACAATAATATATTATCATCTACAAAAGGTGATAGAAATTCTCGAATTGAAATAAGGGAGCCCGATGAAGATGATTTCACATCAGATGACACAGAAGATTACTTAGAGGAAGAAAACGAGATTGAATTGAAATCCGATAAAGAGCTACACAAGATTTAGAATTTTTTAAGTCAATATTCTTATTTAATCTAATTGTAGAAATTGATTATCAAGTAATT
>CAIGRP010028479.1:0-13691 GCA_903798385.1 Fraxinus cuspidata | reverse complement strand
CACTCTTACTCCAATACTATATTACAGAACTTGATACCGTGCACTTGCTGTATAATTCACGTTATAGAAAATACGTGATACTCATTTTGGAGGAAAACGACCTAACGGTTTAGAAAAGATAGAAAGTATTTTCAACTTCATTAGATCCTAGATGAGTTAAGATTAGGTATTATTGAAATTTACCTGAAAGGTAAAGCGGACATTTGGTTCGATAGTTTCCTTGCAAGCTATCCTAATCCAAATTGGAAAATGTTCTTTGAAGAGCAATATAAGAGGTTCCCAAAGAATATGGAGAAAGAAGCGGGTGTTGAGGAGAATACTGAAATTGTTATGCCTTGCAACATTAGGACCTAGACGTGGTTTCAATTAACCTACGTGGCTCGAGGGGGCCCACACCTTATACACTGCCCTGGGATGACCCATCTATACGCAGATGACCCACTTTCAAGTATGAATAACCTGTCTTTCCCTACATAGAAAATCTGGACCATTCCCGTTGCACGCAGACCCTAGTGTAAGAGTTAGCTTAGGACGAGGTGGTGATGAGATCCTGAACAGATCTTGTGCTACGTAATTGACAAGACAACTTACTGTCACCGCCGTCATCACTGTCATCTTATTTGGTCAAGTCAAAAGCCCAAGCTAGGCCTTATGGATACAAAGTGGTCTTAGCATTTAAGGCTGTGATTGATTGATGTACATAACAAGAAAGGAAAATCGTTTGGATGAGGCCATATACACTATCATTTAGCGGATCTCATTCATTTTGCTCAAATATAAAAGCTCACACTTAGTGTCATTTAGAGGTAATGCAAGTTTAGACTCTCAAAGATATATTCTTGCTTCACACACATTTACTCTTCTACCCAAACCCGACCCCTATTTTACATTAGAGTCTCACGTTTAAAGCTCTCTCACACTCATAATTATTTTCCAATTGACTTGACCGTCGAAGGCGAGCGGCCAACTCCATCCCTTTTGGAGAAGATCACGTGTGACTAATAGTTTGTCAAAGTATGATGTGTTAGCCACATCATTGGTACGTTTTTTGGGGTCAACAAACCACGAACATCCTTGTGGTAAAAATCATCTGAAATAGAATCTTGAAGAAAGAACCGTTGCAAAGATAAAGCACCTAAAACGCCTACTTTTGGCTCAAAACCAAAATACACGTTATGAGTTTTAGCCACTACGAAAGGCATGAGGCTTCTGAAAAAGAGGTCCTCTGAACAAATGTGAACACACGTCACCCCCACCACCAATGCAGGTGAGTCGGTACCACAACACACTTAACCAGGGAAGTAGGGGAGATGGCTGCAAATATGAGAAGCATGGCCTAGCAGAATGCCACCATGCAGCAGTTACTCATGCAGATGCATACGCAAGGAGTGTTTTCCTAAGAAGGCGAAGAAAATGACACGGTAGCCTACCCCCAAATGTATAGAAGGGAGATCAACCCAATAGAGACAGAGGTGGAGATGGACACCTCTACCAACTAAGCTACTAGCAGAAGGTAGAAACATGTTGCAGAGAAAACTTCCCTCCAGAATTGGACCATCAATGCCTAGAAATAGGTCCCACCAGCCACCCCTCGTCCAAAGAGAGCCAGAACAATATCAAAACTACGAACTTCATGGGGTTCTCCTTCCTCCACTAAGAAATAGACGAGAGAGAAAAGATGAGGTGAACTTGTGGAATCAAGCGGAAACGTCGCGACCTCCTCGTTACCAAGCAGAGGAAGAAGATTCTGACGGTCCATGCAAGTCCTTTGAGTAAGATGAAGATGATGAAAGTCTGTCCTTCTCCCAAGAGTTGAGAAGCGCCCCAGTTCCAAACCAATTCGTGCCACCAAAGGTACCCAAATACGAAGGAAAGGGTGATCCGTCGAAGTACCTCTACAACTACAAGACTCACATGGCTCTACAAGGGACCTCGCCAATGCTAAAGTGTAAAGCTTTCCATCTCACGTTAATTGGGGCTGCAGAAATTTTGTACAATCGTATCCTAGCCCCAGACCTTAAAAAGGCCTTTTTAAACCAATATTTGTCTAGCAAAGAAGGGAAAGCCCCCATTTAAAGGCTGTAGGACATAAGGCAGCAAGCAGGTGAAACCTTGAAAAGCTACTTGGCTCGCTTCATGGACGAGATGACTTATTGTGAGTAGGTTATGAATAGAGAGTCCATTTTTGCTCTAAGAGGAGGCCTCAACATGAATACACTATTTTGGATGGATGTGTGAAATAAGAATCCTACCTCTTATGATACCTTGGTAGAAATGATGAGAAGTGAGATTGTCAACGAGGAGCTGATTGATCATCACAATTGAACTTCACTAGTACTCCCACCGCCTCAGAGATAGCGATGAGGTCATATATTAGACTTGGTAAACTAGCAACGGACACAAACGAGACATACAATCGCCTCCACCTCAGGCCAAGCATTAGCCACTGCCACGCTAAACGCAGTGCCATCTTTAGTATATAAAGAGGTCGAATATGAGACTCAAAAACAGTAGAACCAATCCAAGAGAAGAAGTAGGGAGAGGAACGAGCCAAGAGATAGGCAATACTGCACCTACCATCGAACCAATAGCAACAGCACTGTAAACTACCTGTTCAGGCCATATCATGAAAAGCCAGCAGGCCCCCGTGTTAAGAGAAGAAATACCCATCAGGTACAAAGGAATGTGCCTCGACCTAGGCATGAGAGAGATCCTAAGAAGTGAGGCGACATCGCAGAAATGAATCGCCTTAGTGGGAGCACGTAAAGGGAAGAAATAGGCCAAGAGGTGGGCAAAGGCTCAAAAGAGAGCCCCCAACCAATGCGGATAATGCCCTCATCAGGGAAATCGACACCATTGTTGGTGGTCCACATGTAGGAGAGGAGTCCAGAAAATTCTCAGAGAAATTACGCAAAGGAAGCAAAGGATCCTCCCATGATGAGCTACTTAATCAATAGTACCGTTTGTGGAGCGGAAGCATCCCACCAATAACCTTTTTCACAAAAAGACACAATTGGGGTTCATTACCCCCATTGCGATGCTTTGGTAGTACGATTTGTCGTGGCCAGAAATCGGCTCAAGCACATGTTAGTGGACGACAGGTGTTCAATTAATACCCTATTTTAAACCAGCTTTGAAAAAATGATGGTACATCATGAGCTTACCGCCACGACCGCCCCCTTATATGGTTTTACCGACAAAAACATCGTTCCTAGGAGGAGGATCACACTAACAGTAGAAAGGAAACCCCTACTTATGACTCATGACTTCATAGAATTTTTCATTGTAGATCACCGATCTATTTACCACAGAGTGTTGGGGCGACCCACTTTAAAAGAACCTGGGGCTGTTACCTCAATACACCACTTATACATGAAATTCTCCATTGAAAGAGGAATTGCTACAGTACGAGGAGACTAAATGGGCTCGAAGGAATGCTACCTTAGCTCTATAAGAAAATTCGAGCCCCGTAGTGTAAATATGGTCCTCGTGGACGCTGAAATGATTTACGCACCTGATGAAGGTCCTTCCACTGAACAAGACGTCAACATGATAGATGTCCCTAAAGAAAGGGTCATCGACATAGATTTAGACCCTAGGGTCATCGAATCAAACATACAAGCGACCCCAGTGGAGGAACTTGAATCTTTCCATGTAGACCCGAATGACCCTGCAAAGATACTACAAGTACGAAAGGAGCTTGAGTTAGAAGAAAAGACGAGGCTTAAAAGCTTCCTGCTCAACAACTTAGACATGTTTGCCTGGTGGTGGGAATAGACACCAAGGTTAGCTGCCATCGTCTTAACATAGATCCTAAGTTCACCCCCATAGGCAAAAGAGAATTGCCTTGAACCCAGAGTGATACGGAGCCTTGAAAGAAGATGTACAAAAGCTTATATCCAATAGGTTCATAAGGAAAGCAGTGTACCCCAAATGGATCTCCAACCTAGTTCTAGTGAAGAAATCCAATGGAAAGTTGAGGGTTTGCATAGATTTTTCTAACCTCAACCAAGCATGCCCAAATGAAAGCTTTCTGCTCCCAAGGATCAACCAACTAGTTAACTGCACCGCAGGTCATGAGCTTTTGAGCTTGATGGATGTATACTCAGGTTATAATCAAATTTCTATGTATCCAGTGACAAGGAGAACACCTCATTCATAATTGATAAGAGCCTTTATTACTACAAAGTGATGTCTTTTGGTCTGAAAAATGTTGGGGCTACTTATCAGCATCTAGTCAAAAGGATGTTTGCCGACCTTATAGGCAAGACGATGGAAGTGTATGTTGATGACATGTTTGTGAAAAGCTTTAAGATTGTAAACCACATCGAACATTTGGAAGCAGCTTTCAAAATCTTAAGGAAATATCGGATGAAGTTGAACCCATTAAAATGCGCTTTCGGTGCAGCTTCTAGGAAATTTCTGGGCTACATGGTCAACTAGCGAGACATTGAAGCAAACCTTGAAAAGATTAAAGCCCTACTGGATATAAAGTCCCCTTGCAAGCCCAAAGAAATGCAGGGTTTGACGGGCCGTCTAGCAGCACTAAGCCGCTTCATCTCTAAAGCAACAAAAAGATTTATCCCGTTCCTTAAGGTCTTAAAGAGAGGAAAGAGGTTCCAATAGAACGAAGAGTGGGAAGAGATTTTCCAAGAGATGAAGAAACACATAGGGCAAGCCCTCCTCTTCTCAAAGCCTAAAGAGGAAGAAGTGATGCTCCTACATTTGGCCGTAAGCGTGGAGGCTATACGTTCAGTGCTAGTAAGGGAATAAAGTAGCATGCAACTGCCTGTTTACTATGTAAGCAAAGCCCTTATGCTGGCTGCATCGCGTTAACCTGACATGGAAAAGTTTGCTTCGTCCCTTATGATTGCTTCTAGGAAGTTGAGTCCCTACTTTCAGGCCCATAGTATACACGTGTTGACAAGCCTTCACCTCAAGTAGGTGCTCTAAAAACTAGATGTTTCAGGGAGGTTGGTGAAATGGGCCCTGGAGTTAAGTGAATTCGACATCTTTTATCAACCCAAAACCTCAATGAAAGGGCACATAGTAGTAGACTTCATAGCGGAATTTACTGAGACAACAAACATCAATGTGACGATGGAACAGGCAGACCCCTTCGAGCCTAGAAACTATTTGTTGATGGGTCTTTTTGAAAAATAGGGCACTGGGACGGTGTATTGCTGGAGAGCCCAGAAAACCACAAGCTTAACTGTGCGGTAAGATTTGATTTCAAGACCTCCAATAACGCAGCTGAGTACGAAGAGCTTCTAAGAGGTTTCGGATTGGCCAAAGAAATGCAGGTCAAGAACTTAGCAGTTTGTAGTGACTTACAGCTAGTTGTAAGCCAGGTCAATGACAGCTTTGCATCCAAGGATAAAGACATGACAACATACCTGAAAAAGGTTATGGACTTGCTCCCCTATTTTGAAAAATTTGAGCTAACCCAGATACAAAGAACGAAGAAACTACACGCGAATGCTCCATCCAAATTAGACAGCAGCAAGGATTCAGAGCTGCTTAAGATTGTACCAATTGAATACTTTCCTGGGCCCTCCACAACCAAGGTGGAGAAAGTAATGTAGATTGAGAGAACCCCACAATGGATGCAACCTATAATAGCTTACCTTAAGGATCACACATTGTCGGAAAATGAAGAAGAAGCTCACAAACTCAGACGCAAAGCCGCCCACTATGTGCTCTAAGATGAAATACTTTACAAAAGAGGTTTATCGCCCTCACTCTTACATTGCATTGGAGGGGATAATGCCAATTATGACCTGCGAGAAGTTCATGAGGGAGTTTGCAGCAGCCACACAGGGAGGCAGCATTGGCTTATCAAGTGTTAAGGCAAAGATACTATTGGCCAACTTTAAAGAAAGACGCAATGCAATTTGTGAGAAGGTGCGACAAGTGTCAACGTTTCTCCTCTATTCAGAGGTAGTCATCACAAGAGCTGACTGTAGTATCCAGCCCCTGGCCTTTTGCTAAATGGGAGGTCGATTTGATAGGTCCCATGCTAAAAGGGAAAGGAAAGTAAACTACTTAATTGTTGCTATTGATTACTTCACTAAGTGGGTCAAGGCGAAACCTTTAGCAAAAATAACCGAGGTAATTACTTCTAAGTTCATCTGGAAGAATATCATCTGTCGGTTAGGGATTTCCCACTCCCTTGTAACAGATAATGGGCGACAGTTCGACAATAAGAAGCTTAGAGACTTATGTGACGAATCGGGTATCAAAAAGCATTTCTCTTCTCCTCATTAGCCCCAGGAAAATGGCGAAGTTGAGATAGTTAACAAAACCATCAAGCACCTATTGAAAAAGAAACTTGATACGTCGAAAGGGGCGTGGGTGGACGAGCTCCCCCATCTGTTGTAGGCACTTCGTACCACCAATCGAACTGCAATGGGATAAACCCCTTTCTCTATGGCATACAGGGCTGAAGCCATGAGCTCGGTCGAAGTGGTCTTCCTTTACCTCATCGCCTGCACTTTAACGAAATATCCAATAAGGAAATAAGGCAGTGTGAGCTTGATTTCCTTGAAGAAAGGAAATACAATTCACATATAAAGCTGGCCTCCTATTAGAGAAAAATGGCAAGGTACTACAATGTCAAGAAGAAATCATTCGAAATAGGCAATCTTGTAATCAGAAGAGTCATCATTTTTTCCAAAGAACCTGGCGTTAGCACGTTAGGTTTGAACTGGGAAGGTCCATACCGTATATTAGGGGACGTCAGGCCAGGGACCTTCCTAATTGAAAGCTTGGACAGGAAGGTGCAACCCCATTCCTAGAATGTGGAACATTTGAGAATGTATTATTAGTAAGGCCATGATCATTCCTTATGTACATTTTTTATTAATGCAAATGTCGTTTCAAAAACTTTTCTTAACTATGACAAACTCATATGTTAAGTATGACGAGCTCATACACTCCACCAGTGGTTGAAATATGGCGAGCCCATAATTTGTTAAATCAGTTCAGTTAAATATGATGAGCTCATATTTTCATTTATTATTCAAAATCAACTAGGCGAGCCCATAAGTTGTTAAATCAAGTTCAATTAATGGTGACAAGCTCATACGTTATTGTTATTCCTCAAGGTCAACTATGGCGAGCCCATAAGTTATTAATTCAGTTCAACTAAATATGACGAGCTCATATTTCCATTCATTAATCAAGGTCAGCTATGGTGAGCCCATAAGTTGTTAATTCAGTTCAATTAAATATGACAAGCTCATATTTCCGTTCATTAATCAAGGTCAGCTATGGCGAGCCCATATGTTGTTAATTCAGATTAAAGTGGTTATGACAAGCTCATACATCTCATTAATATCCAAGATCAACTATGGCAAGCTTATATGTTGTTAATTCGATTCAATTAACTATGGCGAGCTCATATGTTACTTCAACTAAAATAATTATGACGAGCTCATATATTATTATCAACATCCAAGATCAATTATGACGAGCTTATATGATAATTTGATTCAATTAATTATGGCAAGCCCATATGTTAGTTCAATTAAATTAGTAAAGATGAGCTAATACATTCTATTAATGTTTAAAGTCTGCCATAGCGAGCTCCTACATTGTTCATTCGAGTCCAACTGATTGTAATGAGCTTAGGTATTATTGGCACTAGGATTATAACCATAACAAACATGAAGACCAATGAAGGAAAGAATTCTTTTATATAAATAACCTAGTTTAGTACAATGAGGGGAGGGACTGTTACAACCAAGTTTAGTACAAGGCCTAAAAATCTAAGACCTGCATCATCCTGCTGAGGCTCTATCGTGGCGTCGACCTCCTCCACGGATCCGCGGGTAGGATTTTTTCTTTGAGGGCTGCCAAATCCAGTTAGGGATACAACTCAGCAAGTCTCCTAAATACTTCATTGTATGTGACCCTCCTTCAGTACAAGTCGAGGCCATCATACTCAGTCGTTTTATGGAAGTGAGCTACATAGTCATTCACAGCTGCCTTCCCTGCCCCACTCAACTGTTGTTTTAAGTTGGTAGTGTTGGCAACGGGGCGGGGCACCCCCGTCCAGCCCCACCCCGAGACTTCTCCATCCCACCCCACCCCGCCTTAGTTGGGGCGGGTTCGGGGTGCGTTTCCTGGCCCGTTAAAATTTTTTTTTATAATTTATTAATTTTTTTATTCTTGGCGGGGCGGGTGTTTTTGTCCCATTCGGGGCGGGGTAGGGTAAATTACCATCTCTATAAGTTGGCAGCCTCACCAGTCAGCTTTTTAACATGAACCTTCAGCTCCCCCTTTTCTTTGTTAGTAGCTTCCAAGGCTGACGAAATGATCCTCTATAAATTTTCAGAGTTCTCCACACACTTCGTCAGAGCATTCAACTTCGACTTTGTAAAGATGGATCCTTCTCCAATTTATCATTTTCCTTGGCAAGCACTTCTATTCTCGACTCCGCCTCAGCCTGCTTCACCTTGGAGGCTTTATGGCTTCATTGGTTGAAGACGTCTCAGTCTTAGCCTTATCCAGGGCCACCTCAGCATCTTTTGCCTTTGTGAGGTATTCTTTATTGAGGCCTTGCAGTCACCTCATCACCATTTGGGCATTTAAAAAGAAGCCCTGATAGTGAGCCTGGAGGGCGAGAACCGCCTCTACCATCTTGATCACGTCATAGGTCTCGGCGTACGAGGAATACTTATCAATCCAATATTTGTGGTGGATCCTCATAGGCCTTTGGACCTCGGTGGAAAGTATCTCCATCACGATGGAGACAATTTTGTCAGAACTCTCACCAAGGAATTTTTGGGCCATCCTTCAGACGGAGCACTCCTGGCCTCCCTGCCCCACCTCTGTTTAACAAGGCCTGTCTTCTTCTCGTCGCATCTGCAACATCTATAATATCCACTAAGGAGATAAGCTCTACTACAATGGGCCGTTGAATGGACTCCCCAATGGTCATCTGGCACTTTAGGGGAGGGAGATAGCTCGGTATTTTTGGTCAACGCTAACTTTCTCTTCTGGTGCCTCTCCGTCGAAGTCTCGGCCTCTGTCTCTCTCTCCCCTTTCTATTTTGGAGACAGTGGGTTCAACTTTAATAGATGAGTCAGCTCGTCCCATTGAGTTTTGTAAGTGGTAGAGGAGAAGCTCATGGGCTTCTTATTTTTTGTCTCTCCTATATAGAACATGTCAGGCTTGGCATATTCTTTCTTATCATGCTAACTACAGGCAAAAGGTGAAGCATTAGCAGTCAAGGCGAAAAACATTAAAATGTCAAAACCGCTGAGATGAATAACTAAAAACTGCCTTACCCTTGGTAGCCATCAGCTAGTGCGTGAAAAATAGGTTTCACTTGTCGATGACGTTTTTGATAAACCTCATCTCAGATGGCAACTCATAGATAGCTTTTATGATGTTCCACTCAGATGGCTCAAGCTCAAACCAGTTGACTGCAACTGCACAAAGCTTACATTAGACACATGATAGGAGGAATAAATGCACAAAGGAAATGTTATACTAGATAAAGGCTCGACTTACTATACTCACGGTACTGGGTCGACATAGTAATCTTTGGGACCGCATCTCCCTCCATCGTATGCCAGCGACCTGTAACCCAAAACCAAGACGACTTCCAATTCTTGATGGAGGTTGGAGTCCCCATGATGAAGGGGGGTATGAGTCCAAAGGGTTCATATAGTACCACCCTTTGCAGTCACTCCCCCCACTCAAGGCTTGGGGTTGGAAAATGGTTTGAAAAATGTGAGGTGGCATATTCTTGCTAAGTGACCTTCTTTCATAGATGGCTCCATGCGCTGGGTGCTAATTGGGTAGGGGCCAAGTTGTAGTGCATAAGGATATACCTAAAAAATGGGTGTAGTGGAAGCTTCATACCCCCCACTCAAAATGGCTTCGCTCACACGACACACCCCTTGCGGAGTCAGCACAAACATCTCTATGTTATCTGGGATCATATACCTCTCTCTAAAGGTCTCCAATTCATCCTCCTTGATATCCGTTGGCCACAAGGAAGTCCTCCATCTAATACTAAAGTCTATGGGGCCATCTGGCATCATCCATGCACTATAAGGACCCTTCGTGGCCTCCCTAATCCTTTTAGTAGGGATTATATAAGGCACACCTGCCTCGACATAAATAAGTGCATATATACTTTGGACGACTCCTCCGACACATTCTTTCTTGAAGAGGAACCCATTTTACGTCGATAAAATGAAAAGTTTGAGAATATGGGGTACTTACACAGGTATTAGATGCTTGAAAGTGAAAAAAACGGAGTTGTTCATCAGAGAAGAAATGGAGGAAGTGCTAGAAGATTATGAGGATTTTCAAACACTTAAAAGTTTCCAATTTTTGCAAAGTGAAAAAGAAAAGAAATATAGGGTTTACAACTTTTATATACGCAGAGTGGACGAACCCCCACCGTTGGATTTCCTCCCAATCGTACATCTGCAATCTCATATTCCACGTTAAAACCAAAAAATGCTTATTCATAATTCAAATCAAGGGCTCAGATGAAATCGTGAGTTACACGTGCCTTAGATTCACGTAAGCATCGCCAACTGTAAAACATCATCATCATTGGACATTAAATGTGCACGTAATACGAAACTTAGAAACCGTCATACCACCCAGCTATTTGTCATTGGGAATCCACTTTTCTTTCAAATTATTACTGCATACCGTCCAACATGCTTCGACTTCAACCTTATCAAAAGAGGTTCCACATCTACTCCAAGGGTCTCGCCTCATATCATTCAGCCTCATCACAAGCTTCAACCTTATCAAAGAAGCTAGACATCTATTCCAAGGGCCTCGCCTCATTTCATTAGCCATGTCACAGGCTTCAACCTTATCAAAGAAGCTCGACATCTATTCCAGGGGCCTCGCCTCATTTCATTAGCCGTATCACGTACTTCAACCTTATCAAAGAGGCTAGATATCTGCTCCAGGGGCCTTGCCTCATATCATTTAGCCTTATCACAGGCTTCAACCTTATCAAAGAGGCTCGACATCTACTCCACGGGCCTTGCCTCATATCATTCAGCTTTATCATAGGGTTCAACCTTATCATAGAGGCTCAACATATGCTCCAGGGCCTTGTCTCATACAATTCAGCCTTATCACAGGTTTCAATTTTATTAAAGAGGCTCAACATCTACTCCAAAATTTGTCAACCAGCTTCAACTCTATCAAAGAGACTCTCACTACCACTTCAACTCAAAAGTCCATGCATTATATGAATAATCATAGCTGGACTTCGGGGACTGGTGTTACTCCTCACAACACTAGATCCACACATGGTCTTAATTAACCTACGTGGTGAACGGCTCAGGAGGCCCACACCATTGACCTAGGGTGACCCAGTTGTATACAGATGACCCACTTTCAAGCGTGAATGACCCGCCTTTCCCTACATAGAAAATATGGATCGATCCCATTACACGCAGACCCCCAATGTAAGAGCCGGCTCAAGACGAGATGGTGACGAGATCCTGAACAGATCTTGTGCTATGTGATTGACAAGATAACTCACTGCCACCGCCACCATTGCCATCCTATTTGGTTAAGTCTAAAGCCCAAGCTAGACCATGGATACAAAAATGGTCTTAGCATTTAAGACTCTAATTGATTGATGTACATGATAAGAAATGGCAGTCGTTTGGATGAGACCACATACACTATCATCCAGCGGACCTCAATCATTTTGCCTAAGTATAAAAGCTCACACTTAGTGACATTCAGAGGTAATGCAAGTTTAGATTCTCAAAGATATATTCTTGCTTCACACACATTTTACTCTTCCACCCCAAAGTCGACCCCCATTTTACATTGGAGGCTCATGTTTAAAGTTCTCCCACACTCATAATTACTTCTCCAACTGACTTAATCGTTAGAGTGCGCACAGCCAACTCTTTCCCTTTCGGAGAAGGCCATGTGTGACTAACGGTTTGTCCAAGTGTATAGAAATCTAGCTTGCGTGGACGTGAGAGACTTTGGGATCTGTTGGCATGTCATTGGTACCTTTTTTGGGGTCAACAGAAATTATGATTTTTCATAATAAAAAAGTGGAGAATGAAAAAAATTACCAAGTCAGGAGCATGGATTTTGTGTACAAGATCCTGTTTGTGGTAAAATTAATAGTCAATTTTTGTGGCCCAAACAAATTCATAATCCATTGGATGTTTCTGTTGAAGGTAAGGATGAAGTCGAATGGCGAGAAGAGATTGAATTGTGAGCAAGAGTGAATCGCAAGATATTGATGTTCATCAAGGTGAAAGACGTGACTTTATAGATGGAAAATATATTTTTGTTGGTAACCGAAAGTTGTTAAGTGAAAATCAAATGCCTATACCAAGCCTTGTAGAGAAATTTTTGGTAGAGTTGGAAGAAAGTGCCAGTACAAGAATACTTGTGGTATATGATAACGATCTAATTGGTGTTATTGGGATAGCAGATAAACTGAAGAGAAAAGCTAATGTTGTAGTAAAGGGTCTCATGAAAATTGGCATGAATCCTATTATGGTTACTAGTAATAATTGGAGAACTGCTCAGGCTATTTCTAGAGAGATTGGCATTACAAATGTTGAGGCAAAAGTAATACCTACAGGAAAAGCTTATGCTATTCTATCATTCTTGAAAGGTAGAAAAATTGTTGAAGAAAGAGAAATTAGTGTCTTACTGATTCAACCTGGTAATGTAATTCAAAGATCCATGCAAATGAATACATAGTTCAGAATCCGATCGAAGAAGATGAAAAGAGACCTCCTATAGAATACGAGAAAAATTTTCAGAAAAAAACTTAGGCCAAAGGATATAATTCCTAATGAAGATGCAACATATGAGTCTAAAGAGGAGCACAATGAGGCATTTGTCATCTTGCACTGCTTGCTTAATCCAAGGATAGTGGAGAGAATGGTGCAGCCCACTCAAGCAGTTCCAACTGTTTCTTCAAGAGCATCTCAAAGTTCTCAGCAATCACTTCGAAGTTCTCCTTTGCCTTCACCATTTTATTAGGGTCCACAATTAGGAATGGAATTCAGTCAAGTTGAAAGCTCGAAGTAAACAGATTGAAGATTCCCAAGGATGCCTAGTTTACCTATGAATACATCAAGAACAGATTCTCTAGGACCATCCTTGTTCCCTGGTCAAATAGGTCTTGGTAATCAGCCTTCTCGACCACCATTATTGAGTCTTGAAATGGAGAAGGCATTACTTCAACAATTATGATCCTCCTATGTAAACCTTGAGGACAAGGTTCATTTAAGGAGAAGGGTTGTCATTTAAAGAGCCAGTGGGAATGAAAAGGGAGGGAAGAAGAAAATAAAGATAAGGAAGGATCCAACCAAACTTAACTGAAACAAATGAATTAAAGACGACATCATTTGGGTTAAGTAGAAATGGTGTCGTTTTGTTTTTAGTTGACATTGTATTAAGTTAGTTAAAAATAAAGCCTTTTGCATTTTGTTTGGAAAAATGTGTTCTCTGTTTTGGAAGTGTAAAACATGATTGCATGCTTCTAACGAAAATTCAAATTGTAAAACTTACTTGAAATCACCAAAATGAGATTGAATCACTTACCTTTTGTTTGCTTGTCTTCTGCACTGCTTTGTACTCACTCTTTGGTCAAAACTTCGATTACAAAAGAAGGAATTTGATAGCCACAATTCAAGAACCAATCTAGAGATGATATA
>CAIGRP010028474.1:0-13952 GCA_903798385.1 Fraxinus cuspidata | reverse complement strand
GCAACATTCATGTGCTCACACAACACTTAAAGTCCCCGAATGTCATACTTCATCTTCAACAACTGTTAGACTCAATGGTCAAGGTAATGGTGGTAGAACTACGTAATTTCAATTCCTCAATTTTTGTAGTTCGTCGATTAACTTTTATATTACTTTTGTAGGAAATGCAATGCCATACTATTATCCAAACGTGTCTGACCAACGTGGCGCAAGACTGTGACCTTGGATGAAGACAATTACAATACCAATGTCCAGTTTATTTTATGCTTGTTTATTATGGCTTGTTGCCTCAGTTTATTTTGTTGTGTAAGACAGGCAGAGCATATATAAACACCAGCAGCATTACATTAAACACCGGCACCATAAATAGGTCACATATATTACATTACACTGACTTGCTCAACTCAGCAACTACAAATTCAAACACCAATCTCACGTTGAAATCCATAAACAACTCGTCATCATTACCATCTTTACTATAAACAACCACACTTTTAAATCCATCCGAAGAAAATGTAAACACCGGTCAAGCAGGCCCCTTCCCTTTCGTATCCACTTCCACAGTTCCATTGCATTTGCGTATTGTCACATTCACCGAAATTTTAATGTTTTTTTTCTTCAATTACCCGACACAGAGATTGGAATGTGTGAGTTATATGTTCAAATTCTCCGAGTGCTGTAGAATTGTTTGAGTTGATGGCAATTTTACTTGATAATTCGATGATTGACTCTCCTTGATCGACCCATTCCCAGTACCTACACTTAGCACTGCAGCAATTAGAACAATTTCCCCTTATTCTTAGTCTCCCTTTCAACTTCAAAGCACTTCACGAAGCCATGTTTACACCAAGGGCAATGTCGTTTGTTCGGGCAATCCGCAAAGAAGTGCCCCTTCTCTCTACAGCTATGGCAGACTTCGGCATTCCTTCTTGTCATTCTAACACATAAACAACCAACATATTACTAATCAATACACATAAAATTTGAAATCGTAACGAGAAAATACAAATTTGAAAACTGCTAACATCGAAATTAAAATGAAATTTGGTTTACACTGTCGTTCATCATCTACAATGAAATAAAAGATTTCTTGAGACCAATGCATACCATGTGTTGGAGATCCCGCCGGAGGCGACATCGTCGAAATTAGACAATAACCTGTTTGACGTTGTGGAGATTTTCTCCTTCGGCTTCAACCAAACAATCAAGCAAGTGATAAATTGATTGATTGTCGAAAGGATTTACGCTCGCCTTCCAAGGTTATCTAATTTTGGGGGTAGGGTTTCCATCGCCTTTGACCGTTAGAAATTTTCGGGAGATTTCTTCGAACTCGGTGAGGGCTTCCATCGGGTTCTCAAGATTTGGGGGATTTTCCTTTCATTCAGTTATATGGGTTATCAGATTTCAGTGGTAGGGTTTCCATCGCCGTCAACGATTCTCAAGAATTGGGGAAGTGATATGTGTTGTTCTCAATTTCAATTTTTGGGAGATTTCTTCTTGAGGGTTTCCATCGGTTTCTCAAGAATTGGGGGGATTTGTTTAATTTTGGGGATTTTTAATTTTGGGTCAGGTCAACATTTTGGGCCAGGTTGCCCGCCACCGTGTAAACAACTGGGTGTTGGAGCTTGTACGCATAACGCGACCGAATTTACCAATTTACCACAAAAGTAACCTTTTTTTTTCCCATTTGCTATCTTAGACTTAGATTTATCTTGATTTTCCTCTTATTATCATTGTTATTTTCTTTCTTATTGTGATAGTTTGATTTACTAAAACTTTCCCTTTAACTTATTTCGCCTCCTAGGCTCTCTCTAGAATAAGCCTTTAGCTCTAAGTTTCTATTTCTTAGGGCATTAATAGTTACTTCAAACTTTCAGTAGTAATCTCATTCCGGCCATATTCTAGAGCATTTTTTAAGATTTTGTTTCTCTGACTTATGGAGTTTAAGAGTATATGTGCCAATTGATCTTTTGAAAGTTTTCATCACAATTAACAAGGTCATGGGGTCAGTTTTGTAAATTTGTTGAAGTTTTCATCTAAATCCACATATCCATTTTAGACAAAGATTAGTTTTCAGGGAGTTTTTGTGAATGAAACTTCAAAGGATACGACAAATAACCCAAAAATAACAAAAATTATCCTATCAGTTATGAAAGTACAACTTATACGAAAGATCTCACCAATAATGTGCGTTAACCGTCACATATCTTTGATTTTCACCAAAGTTTAGCCAACCTTCTAGATCTTTGATTTTCACCAAGGTCTAGCCTCAAACTTTCAAGATTCAGGCTCTAATGCTGTTTCTATGTCTAGAAACCACAGAAACAGTAAGTATAACTAAGCAATCAACATATTAAAAATTGGAAGTACAAGAAATTAAAGAACAGATGAGACTTTTTTGCCAAAGCGTTGCTAAATGCTTCCAACACCTAATTCTCTATTGAGCATCCACAAAGTGGATAAATTCTCATAGTACTATAATCAATCCAAAACGACAAAAGTATGACCAATGTTCAAGATTACATATCTTTAGCCGCACACGTTTATTCTATAAACAATTAAACAAACCCTGAAGTTAGTATTCACCAATAACATTAAAAAACCATTACCACATCATTCTCGTTTTTGATACATAACGATTGGAGAACACTAAGTTCTCAATCGTAACTACCAAAATAAAACCAGAGAAATAGAAGATGATGATGATGATGATGATGATGATGATGATGAGGCACAAGAACTAAAGGTGTGTTTGATTGCATCCAAATTCCTATTTTGAAATGTTTGATTGCTATTTTTTTCATTGAAAGTATTTTCCAACTTTTGAAAATATGCCTAATTTTCCTTTTTTTAAGGAAAACATTTTATTTGGGAAAATAAGTTTTTGTTTTCCTCAAAACAAGGAAAACATGTTTATTTTCTAGGAAATATTCTCCATGCCAATCAAACACATTCTAAAATTCCTAGAGTGAGGCGTTTAAGAGAGAGCTGACATAAATGAGACTCGTCCAAAACCAATGAATAACCTTAATTAATAACGTATGAATTGAAAAGTGTCTAGAACCATATATATAGCATTAAAACTCACAAAAAAATGGCACTTAAACTATTGTTAATAATTCCCTTTCATTGTAGACCATTGGAGAACAAGAAAATGCATATTTTGGAATTTGAAAAGCAAGGTGATTCAATCATCAAAAAGATCTTGAAAATTCATTATTTAAATAAGTATCTTGACCCGAAATTCATGTTAAAGAAATCTGCGATTAATTACACATTGAATGTCATTTTGCAGTTCGAAAGCAGTATTCAAAGCACAGATACTGTGTAACTGTTATCATTAGATTTCAAACTAAGAAAATTTAAAGAATTAACTCTTGTTTAATACACATTTTTTCAGAACTCATTTTCAATAAAATAATATTTTTCATGACATTAAAAAATTTCATTTACTTTTTAACCACATATTTCTTATCATATCATTATTTAAAACATATTATTTCATCAATAATATCTATCAAACACCCGCTTAAACTATTTAAAAGGCAAAGAGCAACTCCCAATGGGGAAATGGAATTGTCAATTTTCAGATAGATTTTACGCATTATTTCTTGTAAAAATGTGTATCGGCAAATGAAATTCCTCAAATTACGCAATGGATAATGAATTATTTTATCATTTTTTATGATTTTATATTTGTTATTCTGGGATTTTGCCACGACTCCAAGAGTGACTTTTACCCTACATAAATAATGTAATATCACT
Source organism: Fraxinus cuspidata (assembly GCA_903798385.1). Lineage (NCBI taxonomy): Eukaryota > Viridiplantae > Streptophyta > Magnoliopsida > Lamiales > Oleaceae > Fraxinus > Fraxinus cuspidata. Next base: position 10,187 of record CAIGRP010028474.1, on the reverse strand, counting down.
ATAAATAATGAAAAGTGGAGTCGAGCTCCACGATGAATTTTTAACATTTTGAGTAATCTATCTAGCATCGATAATGCTCAACACTCGGGTATAAGTGCAAGGGACGATAGGGCCATGCTACACTAATTAATATAAAAAAATGTATCTCAACTTCATTGTACCTAGATTAGCGATAAAGCGGTGTTAAATAACATTATTCAAATTTTAGTCTAGTACTAATTATAATTGTTTTCTCTTGTTGTTGGTTGGGAAGTTAGTTCGAGCACAATCCTTTTTTGCTAATCCATCTTGAAATTAGAAAAAGAATGTACATGTAAGAAGATGTATCAAAATATACTAAATTGTCATCTCGATCCAATACAGTTGACGCCTTTATCCATAAAGTTTGGAAATCCACGACTAATCTTGAAAAGATATAAATGGGACTCCATCTAATTTATTTCTTAATTGTTACAATAGATTGAACCAATAGGAGAAAAATAAGAAGTACATGCCTATTTACACACAAACATGTAATACTTTAGTACGAGTTATACATGCATAACAGAATCTGCACATCACTAGATTACTTCGAAAGGAGCTAAAGCTAAAGTTAGTTTCTTCTCCGAAAGGAAAGCGAAATATTTACTCCAAAGTATATTTCCACTTAGTATAGTCATGGAAAGTTGATGAAGCAGGGAATGCTTCTAACTCAAACAATAGAAAGCGGCCATAAGTCCAAAAGCTAAAAACCTTACATACTTCACAAGCAATCTCTACGTTATATGTATACATTAGTATAATCCTCATAGAACCCAGATCACAGAAGAGGGGAAAAGAGGGCTTCTTCGATGGAGGAGGTGGTGTTGAAAGCTCTTCTATTTGGGGGTGGAGACGAGCGAGTTGCAGCGGCGAGGGAAGTTGCTAAGTTGAGTAGCAAGCAAAGACAGAAGGTGGCTGAAAAGGGAGTTATTTCGCCATTGGTTTCGATGCTATGTGAACAAGATTATGAAGCCATTGAAGCTGCACTCTTTGCTCTGCTCAGTCTGGCCTTTGGAAGTGAAAGGTTAGTGTATTTGTTTGATTACTTTATTGAGATTAATGAGTTTCATATTAGAATGTTAGATTGAAGATGATCGAGGAAAACAAGTACAAATCGGGTTGAACAAGTCTATGAGTACAGGAAAAGTGTACAGAAAATACACTTTGCAAGTTTTCATTGGAAAAAAAAAAGACAAACAGACGAATAGGGTGATGTCACGTCAGCACCCTATTTTTTTCCGATCAAGAATCCTGTACTTGCAGCTTTTTTCAATCGGGTTCGGGGACCATGCATGGATTAGATTAGACCATAGTCCTACTTTCGAGAGCAATAATAATCACAAAACGTGCAAAGGACTTTGCAGGTTTACATATCCATAAGTTGCTAGAAATTTTCATTATAGTACAGAAATAGTTTTCCTATAGTACGAAAAAGGTTCCTTAATAATCTTTTATATAAGAAACATTAATTATTAATGCTACATATGATTAAATTCCACAATGTCAACAGTTTCCGCTCAAGTTCTGCAGAATAGCTTATTGCAGTATAATGTACTAATTGTGTTTTTTATTTTTTTCAGAAACAAGATTCGTATTGCAAAATCTGGTGCAATACCAGAGATTTTAAAGATTCTTCAATGCCAAATCGAGCCATTGCTTGACACTGCAGCAGCAGCCCTCTTGATCCTTTCTTCGTGCACACAAAACAAGTTAGATATTGCAGCATCTGGAGCGATTCAACTTATTATTGATCTCCTAAATTTGAATTGTGACAATATAAGTATGCAGGCAAAGCTAGATTTAACATCAACTCTTCACAATCTCTCAACATGCCCACAAAGTGTTCGACAAATTGCCCTATCGAGTTGTGTAGCATCACTGTTTCAGCTAATCCATGGCTTGGAAAAATCATCAGATTTGGTGGAGAAAATTATGGGTTTGCTTGAAGAGATTGTTTCTTCATCTGAAATCGCTCTAAAGGAGGCTGCGGAAACCAGGGGCGTGATCTCAGTATTGGTGGAGGCTATGGAGGAAGGATCATCACAATGCAAAGAACATGCAGTGGGAATTCTTCTTGTTATATGCCAGAACTACAAAAATGGATACGGAGGGATGATTTTGAGGGAAGGTGCAATGCCAGGGCTTCTTCAGTTAAGTGTTGATGGGACATGGAGGGGTAAAGAAAATGCCAAAGAATTGCTTTTGCTTTTGAGAGATGGCTCAAAGAGTGGATCAAGAAGTAAACAATCTAAAAATGTGCTGTTGGAGAAGGTTATGAGGAAGATAGATAGAGGAGAAAGAGGTGGATCCTCACTCAAGTTGGTTGAGGAGATGATTGCAAAACTTAGGACATGATTCTAGTTTGATATGGAGGATATTGTGACGTGTTTGATACGTTGAACTGGACACTATTGAGAATGTTTCTCTTGTTTAATGTGTCAAAGTACATTGTATTGTGTCCTCGATGTTTGCTACGTACTAGGTAGTATACGTTCTAGGGTTGGACTTGGAGACTAATTCTTTGTACAGAACTTTCTAATGTATGAGGGATGACTTATATTTTTTATGATCGAGTACTTGTGTTTAAAACGATTTTACATGATGACATGTAGAAGCTATACTAGAGAATTATAACGTGTTGCCGTCTAGATTCAGTTTAATTTTCACATCATTTCTAAAAGAATCGAAGAACATTTGACAATACTAAAATATCCACCCGTTATTTATCCTGTGAAAGATGGTCAAAACTGAACGGAAAAAAGAATTTCACTCCGAAAGGAAGGATTATATACGCTGTTAAAGGAATAAAATCATAGCTGATAGTTAATTAAAAGCGACGGTCCCAATGACCTGATTAAAGAGACCATTAATCAAAAACCAGAAGCAAACAGCTCCAAATATAATGGAATGAGAATCAGTATTGATACAAACCAGTCACCAGTGTGTACTAAATAACATACATCTCTTAATTGCAGAAACATCTCGGAAAACAGAAGCATGCTTAAACTTCATATAGCCACGTTTTTCATCTTAAAATTCAGATGAATGTATTACTTACTTTTTTCATGAACACGTGGTTCAGAGAATTTATTTATTGATCTAATCATACCTATCTACCAAAAACGAGGGCATATATCTCCCAACAGCGAGAAGTACGTGATAGGTTATATTGCTAATTTCACCTCGACTTTCGATATAATCCGTAAGCCACAGCAACAGTAGACACCGCACCAATAACGGCAACAGTGGTGAGAATTTCACGCTGCTTCCATTTTCCTATCCAGCATGAGAGTCCACCTGACCCCTTTGCAGGCTTCTCCTCAAAATTCTCATCTCTGCAACATGAGAATCCGTTTGCACCTTGGCAGCAGCTTCCCACACTTTCCTTCCCTTCAGTACCACTTTCTTGAGGCTGCTTCTCGTTATTGTTAAGATTTGTTCCATTTGCAAGCTTAGGTTCCTCAACTTTTCCAGTCTCCTCAACAGGTGCACCCATTCGGCCCCTGCAGTTGGGTATGGGAAATTAGCGTCAATATGAAATGCAACAGGTTCAGAAACTAATAATTCTCCAACAAATGCACAAAATAGTGGTCCTGCTCATTCAAAACTCAATTAGATGGATTAAACTAAACACTAGAAAAGGCTTAGTATTAATTATTAATCCACAATGAACTTCAAAGCTCAATTAGATGGATTAAACTAAACACTTAAAAAGCCTTGGCATTAATCCACAATGAACCACTTACGTTTTCAAGGATGTGCAAGTAGAAAGCATATAAACGACAACTATCATGAAGTTTCAGCTCTTGAATTGATGGTTTACTGTTTTCCTTTTTCACATAGAAAAGAAAATCACTTTCTTTGCAAGTATGGCATAATTTAAAACAATAGTGCGGAGTCATCTCCTGGCTAGATAACACCGTGTGAGGTCGAAGGCAATCCAAATCCTATTATATTCAGGTATTGAGAAAAAATTTAAATTCACTGCTGATGTCCATAATCTTTAGAGGTAATAGAGAAGTCACTGACACTAAAAGCCGTGTCTATCCTTGACTTTTGAACTTGTAGAGATTGGTTAGAGATGCACAACATCAAATTTTGTAATGCAAATAGATGACAAAAGTTCATAGTCCAAAACAAGCTATCTTAGAACCAATATTGTCGTCTCAATCCAATCCAGTTGACACCTCTATCCGTAATGTTTGGAAATCCACGAAAAATCTTGAAAAGATATAAATGGGACTCCATCTATTTTTTTCTTAATTGTTACAATTGATTGAACCAATAGGAGAAAAATAAGAAGCGCATACCTATTCACACAAAAACATGTAATACTTTAGTATGAGTTGCATAACAGAATCTCCACATCACTAGATTACTTCGAAAGGAGCTAAAGCTAAAGTTAGTTTCTTCTCCGAAAGGAAAGCGAAATATTTACTCCAAAGTATATTTCCACTTAGGATAGTCATGGAAAGTTGATGAAGCAGGGAATGCTTCTAACTCAAACAATAGAAAGCGGCCATAAGTCCAAAAGCTAAAAACCTTACATACTTTACAAGCAATCTCTACGTTATATGTATACATTAGTATAATCCTCACAGAACCCAGATTACAGAAGAGGGGAAAAGAGGGCTTCTTCGATGGAGGAGGTGGTGTTGAAAGCTCATCTATTTGGGGGTGGAGACGAGCGAGTTGCAGCGGCGAGGGAAGTTGCTAAGTTGAGTAGCAAGCAAAGACAGAAGGTGGCTGAAAAGGGAGTTATTTCGCCATTGGTTTCGATGCTATGTGAACAAGATTATGAAGCCATTGAAGCTGCACTCTTTGCTCTGCTCAGTCTGGCCTTTGGAAGTGAAACGTAAGTGTATTTGTTTGATTACTTATTGAGATTAATGAGTTTCATATTAGCATGTTAGATTGAAGATGCTTAAGGAAAACAAGTACTAATAGGGTTGAACCAATCTATGAGAAAATACACTTGACACGTTTCTATGGGAAGAAAAAAGACAAACTTGCGAATAGGGTGCTGCCTTGTATTTTTTCAATGGAATCATGCGCGGATTAGATTAGACCATAGTCCTACTTTCGAGAGCAATAATAATCGCAAAACGTACAAAGCACTTGCAGGTTTACATATCCATAAGTTGTAGAAATTTTCATTATAGTACAGAAATAGTTTTCCTATATAGTACGAAAAAGGTTCTTAATAATCTTTTATATAAGAAACATTAATTATTAATGCTACATATGATTAAATTCCACAAAGTCAAACAGTTTCCACAGATACTAGTATGGTATGAGGATAGGGAAACTAACTCTTAACAAGTAGTTCAAAATTAAAACAAAGATAGCTGAAACTTGAAAGCTACACAATGATTCATTCCAACTCCAAGTTAATGTTATGACATCAGAGAGTAGGATTGATAGATTTCATGAGATGTTTACAAGTTGAATAATGTGATTATGCACCCAAAAAGAACTGCTAACTACGTTGAATAATATTAAGCGTACATAACCTTCTTGTTCTCATTGATTAAAATAAAACATCCTGATTGAGGCCTGCCTTAGAGCGAATTGAACAAAAAAATGCCTCAAGAAAATGAGTAGCAGTTTTTGGAGGCGTATGCCTCAAGGATTGTGAGGTATGCGCTCCTTAATTCTTTAAACTTATTTACTTTGCTCTTGGTGTGTGATTGACCCACTTTGCATTTTAATAATTTTTTGACATTTTTTTGGTATACAGTACGTCTTACGCCTCATCTCATGGAGGATAAATGCCCCAGTACCTGATTACACCTTCTAAACACCTGTTCTATTTGTCAAAATTAGAACTGCCAAAAGATTATAAATTATCCATCAAAATTAAAAATCGGTGGAGTTTTTTAGTCATGCCCACGGACACAAATGATATAAACCAGGCCTTAAGTGTGTGATAACAAAGCATATTCTGCACCAATTGTAATGTCAAATATATAAAAAAAAACACTATTTTGTACTGAGATACAAAAAATATTGAAATAGTGGACACCTCTAAAATGTAACATAGATAAGAATATAAGGAGCACAGGAAAGAGCATGATTATTACACAGACCTCCAGATTCGTTCAATGATCTCTCCCTTCTCAATCTGTTGATCAATCAATTCCGACACATCATTGGGGGTGACATAACCATACCTACATAGAAAACAAAAACCAATTACTTGCCTTTGTAACATAACTTTTTTACGCAGTTACACTCCTTTACCATCAAAAGATGTGTGTAATAGTATTTACATATTTTTACAGAAGGGTAGCAAATCTGGAACTGAAAAGTCAAAAATTCTGTAACTGATCTTGTCATCAATATTCAAGAATAATGGATACAAACAATAGAGATCTTGTTTCTTACCAATTGCCCGAAATTTTTCCTTCAGCATCAGCACTGAAAATTATCACGTTCCCCGCATACTTGTGGCCTCCAACATGCGAACAAGCAGTAACCACCACCTGATTCTGTAAACCCTTTGATTCAATATCCTCTTTGAATTTTTCGATCAGAACAGGTCCACAGACACCACACCGCCTGTCTCGATTATTATGAGCACAGACAAACACATAGGTGCCAGTCAAAGCCTCCTGAACTCCTGATGCCCAGGGCTTTCCATTCACTAGCACATCCTCAACAAAACCATCCACATCTGAGTCCTTCAATCCCCTGCAACAATAAAATAAGAAAAACAAGTCAACGCCAGGTTACCATAATCAATAGAATGCCTAAGCCATATATAATGCAATAATGTCCACACTACCATTATTTTACAAGAAACACTATTAAAAGTCATCGTGTAATAATACAACTAGTGTTTCATGGCTTAAAACAGAGGAGTAACAAAGAGTACTCCAATCAATCCCGAAATGCACAAAGAATCAAGTGGAGTGAAGGTAAATAAAATTGGAGATGATAAATCCATGCAGCTATATATTTATCCTTTTCAAGATGATAAACACTCGTTTTCAAAACCAAGCCTCTAATCTCAATATCCAACCTACTTCAGGTCAAAACACACAAGCAACCATTATATGACAGCCCGTTGGTTGATGCTCATCACTTTAAAACATTGATATCCTTTCAACTTCGAAAGTATAGATGGGAAAAGGACATTTTGTAATGTCAGTAATACATAACCCACTAATTTCCAGTCCGATGCATTTTCTCTCTCTGTTTAACTGCACTTTGCGAGACAATACAGGCAGCTTTTTGACTCACCAGAGGGTACAGACTTAATGATTTATGGTGTTGAGTGGTGTTGAAACTTTAAGTCATAACTCACTCACTCCATCCAAGGTAAGAGACTCTTGACAGAGTGTAATTTGTATTTAAATTGAATCCAAATCTAGACTGATGAAGCAAGGATGAATTAATATAAATCGAGCTAGATGCATCATTATTCCATAATCAAATAATTGACAACTACAATTGACTGTAATGAAAACAAAAATGCGAGCAATAAAGTTTAAAATAGATTGTATTTGGAAAATTGAAAAAAAAGAAAGAGAGAAAGACTGTACAGTATAGAAGGATATTTGGGTTTTGATTTGAGTATCCAACAATTTGTGTATATAAGCATATGATGGATTTTGCCACTGAAATTAAATATCTGCAGCAACAACTCAAGCAAAACCTTCAGTGATGTTTAATTTTCGCCTGCATCGAGACAACTTTTCAACTAAAGTAACAAAACCCCATAGAAATTTTGGAGAAGTGATAGTAAAATTAGACAATCAGAGATCTCAATTTGATTGAAAAACCTAGAAAACATGTGCCTAAGTCAAACTCATAATCAGAATCAATTCCGATTTCTTACACAAAAGCAAGCAGCAAATATCGGATTAAAAATTCTACTCATCCCTCAGAAAATAAAAAATATAAAAACTGCTTGGAAAATATATTACCTGTATATAATCATTTCAGGGAAAACCAAAACATCTCCATCCAACAACGCAAGCTCGTCGGCTCCCTCGCTTATGGTCAGCCGAGTCTACCATACAAGATCACTCGTCAACATTCAAACATATCAAAATCAACTGCAGAAACCAAAAAAAGAAAGAAAGAAAGACAACTCTACAAAGAAAAACCCATCATATCAAATAATTATCATACACACACGTAACAGTAAATTGTAATCAGTTGAACATTGAAATCATTTTTAGTCTTACACTAGCACGCATACTTGAACAATAAGTTTAAAATCCATCACTTCTAGTTGATTAAATCTCAGTCTAATTAAAAACCTTAGCATTAATATCCTTTTCTCAAGCTTTAAAAGCAGAGGATAGGAGTTTGGAAAGCAGATCGGAGTCAGAATCATCTGACGCGAGATGTCCGCCAGAAAAGTAACTCATCGATAATCCTGCTATAACTATACTAATGATAATGAACACACAAGTCCATATCTACTAATCATAATGAACGCACATAGTTCTGTTAAATACTTTATTCATTTAAGCTTTTTTATCCATTTAAGCTTTTACCAGCATAAAGTGAGTCTAATTAAAAACCTTAACACTGATGTCGTTTTTGCGAGCTTTAAGAACGGAGGAGAGGAGCTTGGGAAGCGGATCGGAGTCAGAATCCTCAACGCGAGAAGGCCATGACTCGTGAGACTTGTAGCAAAGGAACAAGTGGCGGTCGTAGGGGTCAACGGTGCCAGATATGTTGTTTTGGTACATCTCCGGCCGCTCGAATCCGTATTTCGTGCTTTCATCAGCGGCGACGGTGGAGATGCTTTCCGATTCTCCGGCCATTATGTATTGTGGGGTCGAAGGAGAGAAATTAGAGAAACGAGGGATTTTTGAGAAATTTTGAGAAATTTTATTTGGGCAGTGGCGTAAGATATGACAATAATATGTGATTGAGGAGAAACAACGGGCAGGTTGCGTAATGCGCATTGCCTCGGGAGGGCAACAGTGGCGTGATCCTGCCCTTTTTCTTGGTGATAACTTATTTTCAGGGTTTGTTTGATAGATATTATTGATGAAATAATATATTTTAAATAGTGACATGATATGAAATATGTGATTAAAAAGTAAAAAAAAAGTTATTCATGTGATGAAAAATATTATTTTATTGAAAAATGTGTAATTGAAAATGAATTTTGAAAGAATGTACGTCAAACGGGATGTTAATATAATATACTTTTAGGCTAAAAATTATTTCTCAAGGTAATTATGATCATATTAATGTTGGGAATTTTTTATTGCAAACATAAAACTTGCATGAAAAGAAATAAGTTCTCGCATGAAAATTATTAATTAAATATGTCTGATTGATTTAATTTTCAATTTAAAAAATATTACACTTGTCCATCTTTTATTGTTAGGTGTATGAGAGTGAATCACTTGAAAAATATAAAAAATACTCGTCCCCAAAAAAAATATTTTCCTTTTTTTTAAGGAAAACGTGACTACATGATCAAAAGTTCGGAAAATATTTTTATGAAAAAATGTCTATCAAATTGAAATATGCAACGACAAATAAAAACAGATTGCTCTTTTAATGAATGACTTCACCAAATTTTCACGTTCGAACCATGATACGAAATAAGATTATGTTTCACAATTATATTACTCACTTATTTTTATTTATTTATAATTTACACCATTTCCCATACATGCTCTAGGAGCATCTAGTAATCAACTTCACAGTATAGCAAATCACTAACATCTTTCTCGTCTAACACCTCTCAATTTCAATAGAAAAATATTTGATATAATAGATTCCGACTTACCTTTTTTTTTTTTTTATATAGTTTTTCTAAAGAAGCAAAAGAGTCCTATTATCGAAAATGATTTTTTAGAAACCACTACATATTAAAAGAACTAAAGTAAAGGCGGACACGTGTTGTCATTTTCAATCGTCGTAAAAAATCCCCCTTTTTTTATTCCCTGAAATTCGACAAAATTTTCCGCACCGCCATTCCTGCTTCTCAATTATCTCACGCAACCACCCACTCCTCCTCCACGCAACCTCCCATTGCAAACTTTTCATTCATTTTCATTTGCAAGACTAATGTTGTCAAACAATAGATTTTGCTTCTAGAAGAATTTGGCAAACTCGTGTAGTTGGAATACACCTCAAGTTTGGATTATATTTTTCCCCTTTCTTCGTGTCATTATATAGCCATTCAT
>CAIGRP010028472.1:0-22074 GCA_903798385.1 Fraxinus cuspidata | reverse complement strand
TATATGGGGGTGCTGAGAAAGGCACCATTGAACATGATATAAAGACCAGAATAATAGACTATTTGAATATCCCTGAGAATGAGTATGGCCTTGTATTTACTGTGAGTCGTGGCTCAGCCTTTAAACTGTTAGCTGAATCGTATCCATTTCAAACAAACAAAAGGTTGTTGACCATGTTTGATCACGAAAGCCAGTCTGTGAATTGGATGGCTCAGAGTGCTAGAGAGAGAGGTGCCAAAGTTAATAGCGCGTGGTTTAAATGGCCTTCTCTCAAGCTCTGTTCGACTGATCTGAGGAAGCAAATTTTGAACAAACGGAGGAGGAAGAAAGATTCCGCTGCTGGACTTTTCGTGTTCCCTGTGCAGTCGAGAGTTACCGGTGTGGATGGCCCTGGCTCAACAGAACAATTGGCATGTTTTACTTGATGCTGGGTCATTGGGCCCAAAGGACATGGATTCCCTTGGATTATCTTTATTTCGACCAGATTTCATTATCACGTCGTTCTACAGAGTGTTTGGCTATGACCCGACAGGATTTGGATGTCTTTTAATCAAGAAATCTGCGATGTCAAGCCTTCAAAATCAGCCTGGACACGCAGGATCAGATATAGTGAAAATTACTCCTGTGTTTCCTCTGTACTTGAGTGATTCAATGGATAATTTTCCGGGGATTGTTGAGGACAAAGAAGTCAATGGGAATGAAGTTAACTCGGAAACTCGTCCAGGATCTCAGTTGCCTGCCTTTTCTGGCACGTTCACATCTGCACAGGTGAAAGATGTATTTGAAAGTGAGATGGAGCATGATAACAGTTCTGATAGGGATGGGGCGAGCACTATTTTTGAGGAAACTGAGAGTATTTCTGTTGGTGAGGTTATGAAAAGCCCATTCTTTAGTGAAGATGAATCGTCGGATAGCTCACTGTGGATTGATTTAGGCCAGAGTCCACTGGGTTCTGATAAAGCTAGTCATTCAAACAAACTCAATGTGGCCTCTCCATCACCACCGGTTTGGTTTTCTGCCAGAAAAAATCGCAAGCAAATTTCTCCAAAATCATTAAAGCTATCAAGTAGTCCGATGTTTGACAAGGAACTGAATTCAGGATATCATGACCACCATGTATTATCATTTGATGCAGCTGTTCGATCAGTGTCTCAAGAATTGGACCATTTTGAGGAAATTCCTGAAGAAGAACAATTTACTGAAAGAAACCAGGCTTCAAGAGAATATAGAACTCCAGAATACCGACATTTTCAGGAAATTGAAGAAGAACCTGATACCAACAACAACCCACTAAATTCTGCTGTAAAAGGATACGGTCCCAACAATTTGTCTTCTGCTTCTAATCATAGAAGCACTCAGAACGGCTCAGCTTCTGAGATAATTCCCTACTCGAAGGAAAGTGCAATAAGACGAGAGACAGAAGGTGAGTTTAGGTTGCTGGAAAGGAGAGAGAGAAGTAGAATGGCTGGTGGTAGATTTTTTGGCATAGAAGAGACGGAGCAACTTGGAAGCAGGGAAAGAAGGGTATCCTTTAGCACAGAAGACAATCACAGAGCTCATCTAAGCCAAACTCTGGAGCTGGGAGAATTATCAGTCACGAACCTTGACGATGAGGACTACGTTAGTAGTGGGGAATATGATGACGAACAAGAGTTGGACAGGAATGAACCCGAGTTAATATGTAAGCATCTTGATCACATAAACATGTTGGGTCTCAACAAGACAACCTCTCGACTCCGATTCCTGATTAATTGGCTCGTAACTTCATTGCTTCAATTAAGATTCCCAGCTTCAAACGGAAAAGACAGTGTAACAGTTGTTCAGATCTATGGCCCGAAAATTAAATATGAAAGAGGTGCAGCTGTTGCATTCAATGTGAGGGACCGAAACCAGGATCTGATTAGTCCGGAAGTTGTTCTGAGGATGGCTGAGTCACACGGTATCTCTCTTGGTGTTGGCATCCTCAGTCACATACGGATTCTAGATAGCTCCAAACAGCAACGAGGATCTTTGAGTCTTGACGATATGACCCTTTGCAAGCCAATGGAAAATGGCAGCCAAGACGGTAAACGCGGATTTGTCAGACTTGAGGTTGTCACTGCTTCTCTTGGCTTTTCGGCTACTTTCGACGATCAAGCCAATGGAAAATGGCAGGCATGATGGTAAAAGTGGATTCGTCAGAGTTGAGGTTGTCACTGCTTCTCTTGGCTTTTTGTCCAACTTCGATGATGTTTATAAGTTATGGGCATTCGTGGCTAAATTTCTTGATCCAGCCTTTGTTGAAGGGGGAGTCCTCACGCCTGTTGCAGAAGAGGTAGAAGCATGAAGCCTGAAACTTGTGCTAATGTTTTACATCCCCTCCCCCCTTGCTACAAGGGGGATATGCAGAGATTCATTGCCAGTTAATGGTTCAATATCAGGGGCAGACGATCCAAGTGCCAGAGAAGCAAAAGATGGAAACGTTTCCTTTTGCCCTTCTACCTCTTCTCCTCCTCCAAGCAGGTGGCTTGTTCATTCATGTTTGGTTTTTGAAACTTGTATCATTTCAAATAGTAATGAAGAAGTTGAGCTGATATAAGTGCGTGTAAAGCTATCATATCCAGAGCTAGTTACTGACCAAGTATTCTGCTGTATAAAAATCTTCTTATTTTGCTTGGTTGAGGCTATCATGCATTTTTTCTTGTTCATGTCTTTACCAAGAGCAGAACTACTATCGAAGAAGTAATTTACTTATTTACTCATGTTCTTCTGAGCATGAATCGCAAGGTGAAATTTATGAGATTGCGAAAAGGATCTTTGTTCTGAGATCTATAATTTGCGTGTTAGAAATGAATTAAATTCAATCTTAATGCTTGTATGCCATTTCCATTTCCATTGCCCTTTTTTTTCCTTCCCCACATGAAATGCCAGTAGCAGTCATTGGATTACATCTGCAATTCTTTTAGTTGTCATTTTGATTTAAGAAGTTCGTTTTTGATCCTCTTATTATTGGGTTGTATTGAATTAAACACGACAACTGACTTTTAGAATATGTTCAATCTATTTAGTCGAGCATACACACACGTTTTCAACCCCTTTCTATACAAAAATTGAGCTGATTTGGTAAATTATAGCACCAAATAATTATTGATCTTAAAAGAAAACACCATGCAATGTATACCTTACGTACTTTTTTTTTGACTTTTCTCGTCCAAAAGATAAATTGATAGAAAACATTATGCTGCCTTTATTTTTTTATTTTGTCTAGTCATTAATGCTGTTGGGTCATATCCAATAAGTTTTGTTTGTCATGCCCATGCATAGAATAGTGAATTGTCTAAAGATACAATGAGCAAGGGAAAATGGACGTGTCATACCTTCATGATAAGGTAAGAATACAAATTGAAAAGAAAAACAAGTACTATGCTTCGCAAGCAAACAAAAGTCGGAAGATCGTTACATATGAACTTTTTTCAAGCTTATCTATATCACCATTGCCGAAATATCTGAAGTCAATAACTAAACAGAACCCCAATAGCGAGAATTCAATGAATTGACTAGCTATATTGAACCATATATCCTTACATTCGGATGTTGCACCTGCCTTAACGGAAATAGTGGATCAATTGTGGTTGAACCACAATTTCATAACAAAATAAGAAGTGAGAGAAATATGTATCCTGCAGTAAAAGCCGTTACGCTTCCTTGGGATTCATTTTGAAGTTTGTCAAAACACCCTTTGTCAAGGTTAATTTTTCCCTCAAACCAACTGTCTTCTGGGATATTATACTTCAAACCTGCATTACTGGTTTATATCAAAGCAACATTAAAATTAAATCTGGAATGGTACACGTTTACAGGTCATAAGAAGCATGGTAGACAATCAGGTCAATCCAGTCACATATATAATGAATCTAGTCACAACTTCTGGTTGTCAACACAATGTCAATAAGGATTCATGCTAAAATCAATGAAACTTTGGTCATAAATGGATGGGCAGGTCACAGTCAGAGAAATTTAGTTCACAAAATAACATCAATTCTAAACACATCCTAACAATATATTTGTTGTTATGCACACAATTCATATTGGTCACAAATCCAAAAAAAAAAAATGTTAGTTACGTATGGATGGTCAGGTCACAATTGGTGAAATTCAGGTCACAACTCATTCCTAAATGAAACAACATCAATTTCTAGAAAACAACACTTTCAAACAACAAATATCGAATTTAACACAGGTCACAAATATCGAATAAATTGACAATACTTGTAACCCATCAATTTTGGCTTACATAAATAGACTTCAAATAAAAAAAAGAAAAAAAATTAAAAATACCGAGGTCAATTTTGTACTTACCGAGATGTTTTGTATCTTTTTGATAGAGGTTCTTTCGATATGGGAATAGGAAGCAAGGGAATAGAATAAATTGACAATACTTGTCATGCCCGTGTATAGTTTTGCACAATGAGCTCCTCTCGTAATTTGTCTAAGCTCTATCCTATTTTTTGTAAGGTAAACTAAACAATATTAAGAAGATATTGCAACTAAAACCTTTTTTATTACATTATTGATAATGTGCAATAATATATACCAATGTTTATTCAAGTAAGTAGAATTATTTAGAGAAAATTCTTTTACTTGTGCAATCCATCTGGCTTCATTGACTGTAAACCTGAAAATCATTAAGTTAGACCAAAATAAATCTACATTGATATTTTATGTCTGAAAAGGTAAACAAGTCCTAAAACCTGCCCGCCTTCTCATTCAATGGCATCAATATTATGCTGTAAAGAGCGAGTCATGAGAATAATACACACTCACAATAATAGCATCCGTGAGAGAACCTTGTCATGACACCGTTCCAATTTTTCAAATCTTTAGAAGTGGATGAAGGTATTTTGATGCTACTGCTGGTGAACCTTGACGATAAATTTCATCTTCATTGTGTTGGAAAAAACGAGTGATTTGTGTATAGATAAGTTATAATTATCACAAAAATTATAGATAATATAAACGTATGTAATTCAATAATAACATAACATAAAGAAGAAGAGATTTAGACAGCAAGCCTTAGGGAATCAAGTTAAAGATGATGTCCTAAAGTCATGTTGCCTCTCTTTCGTACAGGTACTTTCAACACTACACGGTTCCAAAATAAAACCTTTGTGGCTAAGAGTCGGTTCTCCTTCTATGGGCACAATCGCAAAAAGATAAAAACGAGTCTCTCGTCGAGTTGCCAAAATAGTATAACATCTACAAAGAATATTCTTTCAAGTTGTTTTTACAAGTTGCGAAAAGCAATAACTTTTATAGGGAACAAATCAACCTCCACAATAATGAAAAGTTAATCCACTTTAAATATAAGCTATTCTAAAATTATTGATTTTAATTTTAGGGATAATTGTATCAAAAGTCCCAAACTTTTGAAATATTAGCAGACTTTCCTCAAAATTTTGATTTGTTGTAGCCGTCACCCCTAACATTTTTAAACATTGTAGATGAAGCCATTTGGACAGTTTTCATTCACAATTCCGCCAGTTGACTAAAAAATTATCTTTGACCACATTCTTAATATTTTAAAAAGGGATAAAATAGTAACTTTCTATTAATCTCATTAAATAATTAAACTAATTAAATTTAAAAGATAAGAAATAAAAAAAATCGTCTTCTTCCTCCCACACCCCACCTCCACCTCAAACCCAAACTCAGTCACCCGATCACCGCCACCTCTACCAACCAACTATACCTCTCGTCAGGATATGTGACGGAGTTTTAAAATTGTTTCACACTTTTGACACAATGCAAAACGAAGATTTTTGTTCTAAAATTGTTCTGTACTTTATCCAATAAAGAACCACAAAACAATTAATCTGTAAATGAATCAGTTAAGTGATTTTTCCATCTTAACTTCATCATTGAGCAACTTCCTACAAACCCTTTCATTTTCCATCTTCCACCCAATTCTCAAATGGACACAGTAAAAGTGAAAAACTAACAATTTTTATTATTTTTTTCGAAAAGCAGATAAAAAGTAAGCTCTAATTTTTTAACTTGAATTTTTTCGGCGCATTGAAGCTGCTTAAGATATAAAATTTGAAACACTGTTTCCAAATGGTAAAACAATTACACGAATGAGAAACATGTGCTAACTGATAATCTATGGCACCACATTTCTACATCGCATCTTTTTTGTTAGAATTAGCAACATTACAGAGATGACCGGTAGCAGGTGGTTGGTGGAGGTGGCGGTGGCCGGGTGTCTAATTTTGGGTTTGATGTGGGGGCGGAGGTGAGCGGAAGAAGACGATTTTTTTTTTTAAATTCCTAATTTTTAAAATTTAATTAATTTAATTATTTAATGTGATTTTTTCCAATTTTTAAAAATATTAAAAATGTGATCAAAATTAAATTTTTGGTCAACTAGTGGAATTGTGACTTCACCTGCAACGTTTGGAAATGTTAGGTCACGGCTACAACAAATCAAAGATGTAATCATCTTCAACCATAATCATCTTCAAATTTGTTCTCTTGTTGACTTCAAAATCTCCACTATCAACATATCTTCAACCACACATTGACCAACCTATATGTTACCAATAGACTAACAGGAATGGTTAGCACCAAGATCACCAAACTAGAAAAAGAGTCAAGGACTATTGTTACTCCGACGTCAAGTCAAATGTCGGTGCAAAAAATAGGTGGATTGCTATAATCTTCACCTAAATCAACATTCCTTTATCGCTCGAAACTAAAAGTGACAAAAGGATCATCGCTGTAATCATAATCCTCCTCCACGATCAACTCTATACCAATTGTTGCACCACCCGTGCCAAAAATTCTATAATCATGAGAAATTAGTCGAGATTTGTTCTAATACCAATAACTTATGTTTCTATTTACCCACTGATCCGTCACAAGCCCCTTGTTGAAAACGAATTCTAGATTGATTGTAGGGAGAAATCAAATAAAATGAATTCAATAAAGTGTCCATTTACTACGGTCATTACTTTTTACTCAAATTTGAACTATTAATTAATATTCCACTCCACGAATTAAAGCTCGAAAGGTCTAGCAGAATCGGACTGGGGGTTGGAGCCTTAGAGGATTGGTTGATGTCCAATTGGAAGTTGCCAAGTTGGAATAAGTTCAAGCGATTCTAATTTGAACGGGGCAGGGAAATCGGAAAGAGTAATACCATTTAGAGCAATTAATGTTAAACATAAGTCTATGTAGCATTAGTGTCATTTAAGGAAATGTACAATTAAATAAATCAAGTAATTTCACATTTAATTGAATATATCACTCGCAGAAATCATAAATGAATATTTTAGCATCAATGATATTAGGTAGTATTATTCAATAGAAATAGGAATTGAGAAATAAAGTTTGGGACTTTGGGTTGGGTAAAGTGACAATCGGTTTTATTGGGCTTTAATAAAATTGGTAGGTATGTAGTTGGGCTAGAAAATGAAAACAGGCTGCATTTGTCTTTTTTTTTCACCTAGGCTACCACCAAATTTATTTTTTTGAACTTCTAAATTGGAACTGGGCTAAAGCTGGACCCAACTACATCCCGGTCCAACCCCCGATCCGCCAATGTTCCACATGAGGTTTGATGATATGAAAATCCCAATATCATGTTCCTACTCAAAGCCGTAACATCCTAAGAAAACTTTGGCCATTTTCAGAATTTACTTTTCAATTAAAAAGCTCAATTTTACTTCTTTTGATTAGTCAATATAACAGTGTACCTACATGTTTACATCGAACTTTTTCCAATTGAAATAATTTCTAACATAGACTCTTAACGAGAAAATAATTTCTCAACGAGAAAATTCTTATAATTCTCTCTGTACATGGTCCCATTTTTGTAATTTGAAGAACAATTCCAAACCCGGCTCAGTTTCAATCCATCTTTGAGAAACGCATTACAATGTAACATATATAAATTAATATTCTATACATTAATAACCTTTAATACATAATATAATTTCTCGATCTCAACTTGGACTAATGGGAGAAATTAATTTCGATAAATTAATAACCTCTATTATATAATAAATTTTCTACGTTTGGACCTTCTTAATTTTGAAAAGTTGATATCTTCTTAGTTTTTTGTCAATTAAGCTTATTACGCTCACATTTTAATGTTGAATAATGCTATACTTGCCGAGGATTGATCATATATTAATTCATAAAAATCATTTACAACTAATTAAGATGCAAATCCCCTTAGATTAGTCCATTTTTATTGCTATTATTTCCTTATTTTTTGGATATTGTTTCACTCGCTCCTTTAATATTTTGTAAAGTTTAAATTATAATTTAAGCAGATAAAAACATACTTTTTATTCAAATATTTTGTAATCTCCACAATTATAATTACTTATTATCCACATATTTCATAAAATTCACAATTTATGATCTCTTAAAAGTTTTCCCAAACATTGACAAAATTATAAGTTGCTTGTGCAAGTATTCTATAATGAACCATAATGAAATTAAGCCAATCGAAAAAGTGTAAAGCAAGTTTGATTGGTCTAGAAATATAATATGACAAACATTTTTAGCCAATCGAATTAGTTTGTCCCAAAAAATTATGAAATAAAATTTCTATCAATATAGACTTTCATTATTTTTACATTGTTTGAGTAAATAGGATAATAATGAATACATCCTTCGTAGAACTCCATCAAATAATATAATGCTAAACAAGATTTGATAATATCACTAATTGCTAAAAAAAAAAAACACCACGTGAGAATAAGAGGGATCTAGCTATATAACTTGATGATTTCATCAACAATTAGAAAACTAAATTCAATCCAATCAAATTAGTAAAATCACCACACTTTAATTTTAATCTCATAATTTTAACATAAGTAAGAATTATAAACACGATTATCCACGAAATCAAATGAAATAAAATCTATAAGCCAACACTTGCTCAAAAAGGCATTTAAAGTTGAAATTATCGAAATTTCGCAATAATGCATTTAGGTAATTACATAAATGAAAATTGTTCTCTCTTTTTATATTAGAGGTCAATTTTGTTCTTAAAGTTGATACGAGAAAATGATTTTTACTAAACAAGACGAAAATTTTTAGCACATTCACACACTTTAATAGATTTCAATTAGAACACATGAAAAGGCTAGTAATATTGATTTCCAAGAAAATGATAGTAGCATTAGGCATACAAGAATCGGTAAAAATTGTTTTTTGGCAATTTCTTCGATAAGAGTAGTAATAATAAAGAGTTTGTTAATTGTAAATTGTAATAATGAATGATCTCGAGTTTTCAAGAAAATGAAAAAGTTAACAAGTAAAAGAGTCTTGAATATTGGGATTTTAACATTATTTAGTACAAACTAGATAAAATACGAAAATATGAAATTTCATAAAATTTTTGTAGGGCCTTCCTTGAATAAGGGACCTTAGGTGTCTACTTAAATTACCGATATGATTAAGGTGACTTCGACAATTATAACTGTATAACTCATAAGGGTTATGACATGACATTCAAAAGATATAAAAATTATAATTTAACGAATTAAAGTAATAGGGATTTTCATTTCCAATCATATTCTTTTCTTGTTAAGTCCACGTAATGAGAATAGATACCATCACTCCTTGCTTCCCACTTGCAATAACCAGCCAGGCAAGCAGCATTTGCCCATTTTGAATTAAAAACTTCAAAGGCTCGATTCTTTGGACCCCACCATAGGTGGCAGAAAAACAACGTATTCCCAAAAACGCCATTACAAAAATGCCAATTGAGTTCTTGATTTACATAAAGTGTGTGATATCCAATATCATTGTCTCCCGATGCACAGTGCAACCGCAATGGGCTAGAGTTGGGTGGCAGTTTATTGAAGACGTGCACCTCATAACTAGCAGTAAGACAAGATGCAGCTACATGGACAGGGCTGCAGCTGGCTAATATGATGAGGTATAATAAGAGGCTTTGGTTTATCATCCTTGTACAAGTCATACTAGCTAGCCTTCCCTGGCTCTTGCGGTTATTTATACAAATATTTGGATTGGTGGGAAAACATAAGTGAAATTCATATTATTGTGATCCGAAATGAATTGATGAGATATTATTGTAATCCGATATGAATTGATAAGATATTATTGTAAGTCGATGAAATGAATTGATGAGATAGTATTGTAATCCGATATGAATTGATAAGATATTATTGAAAGTCGAAATGAAATCTATGCAACAATTAATGTGGATTGAAGAAAATATTGTAGCAATTCCAAACGGATCGACAAAATAAATTATGAGATTAAGATGAACAAATGAGATATTAAAATATCCAACTAATAATCCAAATATTGTAGCAATGCCAAACGGATCAACAAAAGAAATTATGAGTTTATGATGAACTGATGAGACATTAAGATACCCAACTCATAATCTAGATAATAACATTAATGTAGATTGAAGAAAATATTATAGCAATTCCAAATGGATTGACAAATGAAATTATAAGAATAAAATTAACTGATGAACTTATTTTTCAATTTTTTAATGCTTTTGTGCACTAGTAATACATAACTTTTAATCGATTGGAAGTTTACCAATATTTCACGGAGGATCAATGAAACAAATTATGGGATTATGATGACTTGGTGAGATATTAAGATATCCAACTCGTAATCTAGATAATAATATTAATATGGATTGAAGAAAATATTGTAGCAATTCCAAATGGATCTACAAAAGAAATTATGAGATTAAGATGAACTACTGAGATATTAATAAATCCAACCCATAATCTAAATATTGTAGCAATGCCAAATGGATCGACAAAAGAAATTTTGAGATTATGATGAAGTAATGAGACATTAAGAGATCCAACTCATAAACTAGAAAATAATATTAATGCGGATCGTAGAAAATATTATAGCAATTCCAAATGGATTGACAAATGAAATTATAAGAATAAAATTAACTGATGAACTTATTTTTCAAAATTTTAATGCTTTTTGTGCACAAGTAATACACATAAGTTTTAATCGACTGGAAGTTTACCAAGATTTCACTGAGGATCAACAATAGAATTTATGTGATTATGATTAACTCATGAGATATTATGATCATAATCTAGATAATTATATTAATGTGGATTAAAGAATATATTGTAACAATTCCAAATGATCAACAAAAGAAATTATGAGATTAAGAAAAACTAATGAGAGACTAAGATATCCAACTCGTAATCTAAATATTGTAGCAATGCCAAATGGATCGGGAAAAGAAATTATGAGATTAGGATGAACTGATGAGATATTAAGATATCAAACTCATAATCTAGATAATAATATTAATGTAGATTGATGAAAATATTGTAGCAATTCCAAATGGATCGACAAATGAAATTATAAGAATAAAATCAATTGGTGAACTTATTTTTCAAATTTTTAATGGTTTTTGTACACCAATAATACACATAATTTTTAAACCCTTTTATCAATGGCCTACGGTGCCGAGGCAACGAGTCCAGTAGAGGTCGGATTACCCTCCCCTCTTCGATTGCAATTCAATGAGTATCTAACAATGAGTTTAGAAGATGCGAGTTCGATTTCCTTGATGAAAAAAGGGATGAATCCCAAGTAAAAATGACCACATATTAAAGGAAAATGACCTGTTACTATAATGCAAGAGTAAAGAAAAGGTCCATCCAGGTAAACAACCTAGTGCTTCGGACGATTTTCCTGTCGTCAAAGAACCAGGGGTAGGCACACCGTGTCTAAATTGGGAGGGTCCATACTGCATTAGAGAGGAACTATGACCTTCACTTATTTGATAGAAGACCTGTATGGAAAACTACAACCTGACCTATGGAACATTGAGTATCTTAGGATATCTTATCAGTGAATGTGCTTTATAGTAGGAAGATCTTTCCCAGCCCTTGTAAATACTTTCCAGTGTGAATAAATAAAACCACGTTTCGTTTAAAAGATCTAAAGCATAAGCCCTCACATGAATGAACCATCCACTATGTATAGAAGTATAGGCACCTCGGAGAAGAGGATTGGATCCTAAAAAGGATTAACTCATTGGATCTCCGAGGCGTACAATACGTGCCTCCCTTGATGAAGCCTCCACATGGATGAACCATCCACCATGTAGGAAACGTGGGCGCCTCAGAGAAGAGGATTGGATCCAAAAAGGGATTTCCTCATTGGTTCTTTGAGGCATACAATACATGCTTCCCTTTATGAAGTAGAACGTTATGGGAGAAGCCCCTACATGGATGAACCATCCACCATATAGGGAAGCGTTAGCGTCTCGGAGAGAATCGGATTCCAAAAGGGATTATCTCATTAGTTCTCCGAGGTGGACAACACATGCCTTCCTTGATGAAGCTCAACGTCATGGGAGAAGCCCCTATATGGATAAACTATCCACCATGTAGGAACCGTGGATGCCTCAAAGAAGAGGATCAGATCCCAAAAAGGATTACCTCATTGGTTCTCTAAAGTGTACAATACATGCCTCCCTTGACTAAGCTAAACATCATGGGAGAAGTCCTTACAAGGATGAACCATCCACCCTATAGGGAAGCATGGACACCTTGAAGAAGAAGATTGGATCCCAAAAGGGATTACCTCATTGGTTCTCCGAGGTGTACAACGTATTCCTCCCTTGACGAAGCTTAACGTTTGGGAGAATAAGAGACTACTAAAAACGTGGAGCTCCAATGTTCTCAAGACATCATGTTTAAAATGCCATAAATGTTATTTGCCTTTAGAGGTTGCCATATTCACTATGGTTTGATTTAAATTGTTTAAGTTATGCATATAATAGAGGCCCCAATACTTCAAATTAAATTATTGAAAACATGAAAATATAAAAACATTCACTTCATTGACAAGCAAATCTATTCAAACAAAGGCCCTGAGCTATCATACAAGAAACAAAACCCAAATCATATACTATGTTGAAGATGGCTGGGGTCCGACACCTCAGCAGTAGGCGCTTCAACAACTGGAGCCTCTTGGCTTGAAGTTTTGTCCTCAAGAGCATCCTCTTGGTCCACTTCTGCTTCTGCTTCAACTGTGTCATCAGCAGGGGTCTGAGACACTTCCTTCAAGAACTCTGCCCCAATTCAGTAGCATTAAGTTTTGAGTAAAGCTCCTCCACCCTATCTACCACCTCAACATAAGAAAACCTCTTCCAATAGGTGCCGAAACAATCGTACTCTTCCGTCAAGTGGAAGTTGGCAATGTAGTCCTTTACAACTTCCTCACCTGCCTTCTGAGCCCTAACCTTGGCCTGATTCACCTCCTCCACATAGTGCTTCATTTGGGTCTTATAAAATTGGTTTACATATTTGAGCCCAACATTCTCTAAGTTGAACTTTTCCAAAGCTTCGACGGTTAACTTTTGATGATTGTTTGAAGTTTCAACCTTTTTTGTCACATGGGCTCCCTTCTTCAGAGCTTCAATCTCCACTAAGGCAGATTCCAAACTTATCGCCTCTTTATCTCACTGGGCCACAAGCTCCTCAGCCTCGACCTTTATTCATTTCACTTTTTCCTCCACCGAGGCCAACTTATCAATTAACTCTTTATTACATGTCTAGATGTCCTTCAACACCTCTCGGCATTACAAAGTATCCCAAAAGCCCTAGCACTTTAGCTCATCATGGTTGCTGTCAGATCCACCATTTCACAGGTGGAGACATAGGTCCCCCACCTATCAATCCAAAATTTGCAAACAATTGCAGTGGCATCTTGGACTTCAGGTGGCAACATGTCCATCACTGCTGGGGCAATCTCTTCATCTTGCCCAGCCAAAAATTTGTCGAATTTCCCTGGAGTCCTCACCATCAGATCCTTCTTTGGGGCCTCGGAGGTCTACTCTACCTCTTTGGTAGCCTCTCCATTGACCTCCCTAGCCTTTTGTGCTTTTGTAGCAGTGAAGGAAGATTGCATCAGCTTTGGAGGTGGTGGAGGCATGACTTGCTTCGCAGCCAGGGCACTTGTTGTAACGAACTTCCAAAAGGCATGGCTAGTGCCCTGGGAAAATTTCCTATTTTTCTGAGGCTCCTCTATCTTCTTTTTTCTCTTGTCGACCTTCTGGGTCGCCTTCTCATCACTTCTCTCAGCATGTTCTTTGCTGAGGCATTCCATCTTCGCCTTCACATGCTTTGCCCCCTTAAAGGATGGTTTAAAAGCCCAGGAACCCACTGTGGAAGTGGTCCTCAAAATTGAAGCCATGTCAGGGTAGGGTACTTTTTCTTCTCGAAGTCATCTGTAAACATAAGGAAAATGTTAAAAGCAACACCAATTATTTTATGCATCCACATAAAGCATCGGTATTTACCCTTTGAAACCATCAGTCCGAAGTCCAGGACGAATTTGTTACGATCGATTAGATGGTCAAAACGTCATGACTTTAGGGGACGTATGTAAATATCTTTGATAACATCCCACTCAGCTTGGGAAAGTTCGAAACGAGTCCCTGAAACAGCAAACCAACAAACATTAGGTAAAGTTGTAAAAAAAATTATGATAAGTGTTNCAGCTTGGGAAAGTTCGAAACGAGTCCCTGAAACAGCAAACCAACAAACATTAGGTAAAGTTGTAAAAAAAATTATGATAAGTGTTTAAGGGAGAGACTCATGGGCTTTGGAGTACTAGGTCACAGAAAAATAGCTCGACACCAGGATAATAAAAAGCTTAACACCTCTCATTCTTATTCCTTTTCATGGTGCAAGCTAGGACCTTATCTCCCTCAACCAGTTGCGACTTGTCCCTGATCTAGAACTACGAATCTTTCCACCCCTTTATTAAGGAAAGTGGCATGAGCTCCCCAATGAGTCTTATAATACCACCCCTTAGACTTTCATTTCCTATGTATCAGAGGCTAGAAAAGAGTCTGGAATACGAGTAAGGGTATAGCCTCGCCAAGCGAGGTCTCCTTCCAAATGAAGTACACCCCAACCAATTGGCTCCACACATCTGGCAATAATTGGGTGAGAGCCAACATATAGGACCTCAGCACTGCGCTACAAAATGAGTGCAGAGGTAGATGCATATCCGCCTTGAAAAAATACTTATTAACCGCCACACAACTCGGCCTCGGATAACAAGTACGTTTGTTGGTCTCGGGTTGTAAGAGTTCTATGGAGTCTGGGATCTTATATTTTTCCCTAAGTGCATCTACTTTGGTAGGGGTTATAGCATAAGGAATTTTTACAACACCCCAACTCGCCTCATAGTCGGTTGGACCTTTACTCATTGTCCAATAACCTCTGTCTGACCCACCAGACATAACCCGATTCCCAAACTCAACAATGGTTCTCCTCCCACTGCTAGGACTAGAACTAGAAGTGATTCAAATTGACAAAAGATGGAATGAATGATGGAAAAGAAGACAAAGAACCTAAATGGAAAAAAGCTTTGAGAAATGAAACGTCGCAGAAGAACAGGGCCGGAAAAGCATTGTGAATGCTGGACAGATTAGAAGATTTTTTGAAAAGGTAAAAAACTGATTTATTGGTAGGATTTTGGCTTTTATAGGAAATGAAGATGAAGCTCGGCTCTTAGATCAAGACCTACTTCATCCGAGCCATCCATCTTTTAACCACATCCGTGGCGTTGAGTTCAAACGATTTCTCTTTATCAACGTCTCTGATTTATACATGTGTCTCACGTACTTACCTCAGCGAGTCGACCCTAAATTGCTACTTCATGGCCAACATTGTGCATTCAATATATAACGCCCGTACGCATATTGGAAGTCCAAATGATTCAGTTGTCTTCTCTTGGTAACAAGAAAAAACATCAAATTATTGGCAATATTACCAACCAGCTATTAAATAAAAGAGCCTCAGCCGTTCAGCACTACGCAGCTTCGGCTCAACAAATAAATTTCAGCTATCAAATAAAGGAGCCTTAGCAGTTCAGCACTACCTTGCTTCGGCTTACCAAACAAATTTCAACTTACAAATAAAGGTGCCTCGGCAGTTTAGTGCTACCCTGCTTCGGCTTATCAATGCTATACTTGGACTTGAAGGACTATTGTGTTGTCAAAAACTTAACCATGACAGGAAAACCTTCCTTGGGAAAACTCCACTCAAAGATAGAAGCTACGCATGACAAGAATAACCATACATGAACTTGATGAACTATTGTTGTGCTTCGCCACCTGGCATCCCATGTGGCCGAACCGTCGAAGCCCTTCGACATAGTCCCTTACCAAAGCAATGAGGTCCAATTATTGAATCTGAAGCCCCACAATGACATCCCTCAGCTGAAACTCTTGAATTCACAATATCATGTTGGAATGATTGATTTAACTTTTGTAATGAGTGATATGTCAAAATCTTGTCAGTATAGGCTGTAGGGTGGCTGCTCCCTTTAAGAGCATTAAATACGCCACAGGCTAGTGAAGTAAGACAAAAGCCTATGATAGGATGCTACAGTTAAGGAGATGAAGACACGTGCCCCCTCATCCAACGGACACTATTTCATGTATATAACACTACAAATGCCATCTTCCTTGTATCATTTGAGGGCTAATGCAACTCTTAACACTTAAAGTTATTCTTTGTCTTCTCACTTACTTATTTTACACTCTTGGAGTTTAGATTATCTTGCTTAGCTGAGTTTTTGGTGATTGATTATTATTATTATGCAACCGTCCTCAAATATAAAATTGTCAGTGTTTGAACATTTTTGTTTCGTGTCTTAGAGCATCTCCCATGTCCATATACGGTTACATCCTCTGACCAATTTCTCGGTCAAAACGTATTGAAATTTGCTTGTATGGATGCGAGTGGATTCGACTGTTGTCCACGTCACCCTTACAAAAAAAAAAAAAACGAGGTCAACGGGTCCAATTTAAACACGTAGAGAGTGAGAGGAAGCACGTTTAATTAGGAGATTTCTGCTGGTAATTCACATGGGTTCGACTTTTTTGTAGATCTCCATATTTAAATTCCTAATCATCATTTGTCAAAATCACCCAATTTGTTAAATTTAGTTACTAGAAACATCACAACTTTTCATGTAGCTCCGTTCTCCAATCTGGCCCCATTTTCTTTCCCATGTACTGGTCAAATGTTATCCTACATTAAGCCCATGAAAAATATGAACAATGATAGAAATAAATAACTAAAAATGAAAGAATAATAAGAATACAGATTTTTCCTTCACTTGCAGTTGTTGTGAAACCATCACCACTGTCCACGTAATCTAGTTTTGCGTTTTCTTCTACATTAGGCCTTTCTTCTACTTCTGCATTGAAAGTGAATGGTTCTCCATGTGCGTTCTATTGAGTAAAGCCCCTTGTAAATCCATTTTTATAAATATGAAATTTTACATCATCTCATATTAGTAACCTCCTATTGTTACACATAGAACATGGACATTTAATCATATCTCCAACTCTTATTCGAGACATAGCAAATTTAATGAACTCTTCAACAACTATGTAGAGGTTCACTCTTTCTTTAGAGGACATCTATATCACCATTCCACTTAGAAAAAACCATTATGTAATTAGATAAATTATTTAATACATCCAAATTTAAGGGCGGAACTAGGACTTGTAAGGTAATACATAATATTCATCAACTGAAGCTCAGCAAGACACACGATACTTTAGGGCAAGATTCTGCATTAGTCTCACCCATTGGAAAATATGCTTCTAGTGTGTATGATACTGAACTTGGAAGATGACAACATTGATCAAGAAATTGAAGTGGTAACATAACTTGCGAGATTACGACACACACAAAATTGCATTTGGAAATTGATATTTTCTCTTAAATACATTTATTTGGGCTTCTAAACAAACTTATTTATTGCTAATTGAGTGGATATCTACCCAATTTAGATTAAAATACATTTAAATGTAGATATAAACCCAACTTAAATGCATTTCGTTGTAATTGGCACGAAATATGCGGTTTTGAGCTAATTCGGACTTGTTTGGAGAAATTAAAATCTAATCAGATGACACAAGAGTGATAAAATTGAATGAATTTGAAAGAGAAGAATTTAACTCCTTGCATTCTCGGGTGTTTATACCTTGCAGTAGAAAGGAGATAATATCAATGACCAAAATGTTTTGGTTTATAAAAATGTGATTGCAAGGATTTTTACCATGGATAGCACGGTTATACAGATCAAAAAAATTATTTTCTTTCCTATTTTTACCTTTTCCTAGAAAGTAACTAGGGCACGATTTTTTACCTAATTTTGAGACCTATAAATACATATATTCATCCACCAATTAAAAGAGTCTATTGGGTATTCATTATACAAAAAAATCAAGTCAAAAGAGGCTTTTAGGGATTCAATATACAAAAACCTTTCAGGCCAAAAGAGGCTCTTAGGATATAATTTTCACATTTCATGCAAAGAGGAGAGCTAGGGAAGCTTTTGATCTACATAGCCATATATTCATTCAAGTTTTGAAGAAGCTTTGTTACAAAGCACACCCATACCTACTTTCGAACATTCAATTATTGGGTTTGAAGAATAAGAAGAAGAAACAAAGGAGATTGATGGATGATTCTTTGAAGATATTCAAGACTTTCAAGACTTCTTTCCAATTGTTCATACTCGGTGATGTTGTATCAATTTCAATTGCATTTTTGTAATTGATATGATGTGTGGCTAATTGTATATATGATAAGATAACGTTGAACCCTATATTTTGATATTTTAATATTAATTTCTGAATTGTAACATTAAATAAATATTTGTTTTTGAATGGTTGTTAGAAGGTTAATGCTTTTAGTATTACATAATTAATTGAGTTTCACAAACGTTTCTAATTAATTAGTTAGATTAGTTAAACAATTATAGATAAAATTTATTATATAAAACGTAAATTTCAATCAATCTTACTATTCTACTAAAGTTAATATCTTGTTTGGTTTGGATTAAAATCTAATTAAAATCTCAAATCAAAGTCAACAATTAATTTTAATCACACATTTCATGGAACCTACAACTTTTCAATTACACATTTCATCCACTTTTATCAAATTTTACTAAAAGTTTGATTTTAATCTCTACAAAGCAGGGGCTAAGTTTAATTAGAAACAAGATTAAATATCGAGTCCTTGTAGAAGTGATATTTTACTAATTCCTTACTATTTTGCTATGATACCGTACACTTATCAAATTTTAGTGGTCAAGTTTTTCGCGTCATTGTCGAGACTGTATTTATTTATTTATTTTAGTTAATTCTAGCTTTAATTTGAATTCTTTTTCTTTTTCCTTTTTTATTTGTCTTCTCCTTTTCGCAATTGAACTACTTGTTTTCTTGGTTTCATTGACTGGAACGAAGTGAAGAAAAAGGCCGGCAGAAAATCGAGATGTGGGACCTTGAATTTGATGAAAAGAACATACCTATATGGGATCTCATTGCCCTTAACCCATTTTAATACAATGAAATATAATGCACTTAATGAGGATGATGTGCGTTTAGGAGTAATATAGGGATTATCAGGATTTCAAGTACTGGGAGTTAACAAAGTTGATAAATATGCAGGCCCTTAAGAGTACTACAGAGATTGTTTGGCTTCACAGTACATGATAAACAAAACAAATCTTTCTAGGATGATTCGTATACCGAAATTGATAAAGACAACATGACTGTGGTATTTCTTCACCATGCAGAGGATAGAAGTGTTGAATTTTATAGAACTTAAACTTTATAAAACTTTTGCCAAGATCTCTATGTCAAATCACCAAGAGAATTAATTAATGCGAAACATACCTTAATACATTGATTTGAATCTTGAATCTTGAAGATCAACTTTCAATCCCCTCTTAATTGATTTCTTGATGTCAATCTTGATTGCCTTGTTCTTGAATTTAATTGTTTCAATCCATTCTTCTTGATTCTTGATTTTGATTGTGGGTTTTGGATCTTTCACTTCAATATATTTTCTTTTGTATTCTTGTGTTGATGGGTTGATACAAAGAATGAAAAATTACATATGAATTGGGGATCATAACCCTATATATATTTTCCATATGAATGAAAAGAACTTGCTCTGATACCAAATTGACGTAGAAATAAAGGGGTGCAAAGAAGAAAAGAATTGAGGGATAAGAAAATTAATTTTTATTTATTTATCAAGTGTTAACTATTACCTTGAATAAGCACTTCTATTTTTAGAGTAAATAAACTAAAAAGAAGTTAAAGAAAAAACTTCTAATAAACTGTAATTGTGTTAAAATATCAAAATTCATCTTATTTAATTTAACTGGACATAAACTCTACTTATAAAATTCCATTATAATTCTAACTCTATTTTCATCTTTATCTTGATCTCCGTGACCTATCTTCTAAACTATTTTTCTTATTCAAATTTTGGGGAATCCAAAATGCCTTGAAGGTTTGGATTGGTAGCTATAAAATATCATCAAAACTCGAGTGGCCTTTATAGGAAAAAAAAATGGGAAATTTTCGTGCTCAACAAAGGGTCCTTCTACAGGAAATGATAATTAATTTTATGATTATAGAAAATTTGTAGAGCTACTTGTTGATGTCCACATGTGATAAAGCATGCTTCCAACATTTGGGTTAAAATCGCATTTTTGAAATAGAAACTTTGATAGCAGATGGAATTGATGAGATCTTGACACGTGGTACAATTCTGGCCTTTGGATATGCTTCTGGATTATTCTGAGGGTTTAATCCCTCATTTGGCCTGCATCTCTTCATTATTTTGTATCTGACTTTTAAGTTAAGAGCGTTGGTTAGGGTTCTTCATTTTGGTTCTACTCATACTCGAAAACCTCATTCTCTGAAATATTGTGGTGTATTGTCGCAAGCACCCAAATTTAAACCTTAACTTATGAAAACAAATGTTGTAGTGGAAGCAAGGGTCGATCCCACGAAGATTGATTAATCTAATTTATGTTATGTAAACAATGATTGAAGGGATTATGATTATATGCAAACGACTTTAAATAAATCAATTAATGAATAACTTAAATTAAATAACGAAAGTAATCAAAAGAACGAACATTGTTCTAAGTCTACATCCACCATCGGAAATCCACAATTGATCATAGATGCAAGGATAATTCAATTCATATTTTGAATATTCACCGTTGAAACTATTTTCTCATCTCTCCTTAATTGTAGTTAATCATAGAAAACAAGCGATCCACTTAACCCTAATTACTAAACAACCCAAGACAAGCGCAATGGATTTAATCTAGTAACTGTTTTAATAATTAGAGAAATCGATGAAACTAAATAACACAATCACAAGCGGTTGTATTTAATTTATTTAAATGTTCTTTCTAAGATTTAACAATTTCTAACGCAGCAAATAATTAAATCATAATTATTTCACAAGTTAAAGGGATCAAACAATTACGGGTTTGATATTCAACTTAGCGGTAGATTGTAACGAATAACAAACTAGTAGGCCTCCTAACAATTAAACGCAACAATTCATGAAATAATAGTTAAAGGGATCAAACAATTACAGATTTTATATTCAACTTAGCGGTAGACTGTGACGAATAACGAACTAGTAGGCCTCCTAACAATTAAACGCAACAATTCATGAAATAAATGCAAAAGGACATTCAATACGCAAAATAAGAATTAAACAATAAGAAAAACTATTTAGATATCACAATATGTGGTTCCGAGGCTTCGATTTCCTTCGATTGATGCACAATTTTAGTTACAATTCATAATTCTAAGAGCAAAATAATGAAGAATGATGATGGGAGGCGTTCTGTATGTTCTTCTTTTATTCTAAAGTTTTAATATGTATTTATAGGTTTTTCCATAGGTAGTTGTCTTAAATTCGAAAAACCAAAGTTTTTGTACCGGGAATGAATTATGTGACCTCATAGTAGTAAGTCATGCGTTCACATAGAAGATTGAAACTAGACTCTGAAATTCGATGAAACACCTCTCGCGATCGCATGGAATTTAAATAACTTCCACCGGACAGCCTTCAGCATTTTGGTCATATCTTTCTCTTCCAATATCCGATTGAGGTGATTCAAGATGCGTTGGAAAGATAAATGACGTAGCGAAAGGTGATGTAGCGGAAGGTTATAGGAAAGATGACAATC
>CAIGRP010028463.1:0-12371 GCA_903798385.1 Fraxinus cuspidata | reverse complement strand
GAAATCAGTATTTTCATGGTACAAAAAAAATAAGTATGAATATATTTTTTGAAGCATTTCATCTATGTGAATATGTGTTTTTTGAAACCTACAGGAAGAAATATTGATTACAAAACTCTAGGTATGGTTGACTAGCTTAACGACTTCCTTGAACATCCATGGGGTTGTATAACATATTTTGTTTTGTTAAACTCGATACGAGAATCCCAACTGGAAAGAGTTCGGAGAGTACAACAAAATGAATGTAAATATGCATTGAATGGTTATCCACTTGCATTCCAGGTATGTTCTTCTATTCTTTTATTTTTGACAGTTTAAATATAATTTACATATATGTAATATTTATAATTTTTATATTCAATTATCTTTCAATATTGGATATACGAAGTTTTTCCAGGGACAAAAATTTGGACGTCACAGATACAAAACAATACAAAGTCCAAGAATGCACAAGTGGAAGCCAAATAATTTTTTTACTGAAAAAACAGTTAAGCAATTCTTACATGACAATGATGTATTAAAAGTATTTAATCATATTTATTTATTACATTCGTAACATTATATTTCTTTATCTTTTTCCACACAAAAGCCACGACAAATCATTTAAGTATTTCAATTACAGATTCAAGTAATTACAATCTTAGAACCTACTGAAGAAGAATTGCAGATGATCTGGTATACAACTCTTTCACTGCCAGAAGACAATGATCATAGTATACTAGATGCTATTGTTAATGGAGATATCAAAAATGTAGCACAACAAATTCCAAATACAACTGACAACATGCCTGATCCTAGAGCTGGCCCAAGTTCTACTAGCTCCAATTATGTGATTAGAGAAGAAATAAAAGAGATGTTTAATGTATATAGGTAGCATATGATATCAGATGTATCAGATTTGTGCAACAAGAAAACAAACATTGTTGAGGAATCAAAAATACAACAGGAAAGCCACTATGAAGCATTCTTCACAACCAACAACGATTATTTGAAGAACAGCAAAAATGGCAGGAAGACCACTTTCAACAGCAACAACAGTGCCAACAATAATACTACCAAGACATGCAATCTAGCATGCAAAATTATGTTTAATGTATATAGGTAGCATATGGTATCAGATGTATCAGATTTGTGCAACAATTTGAAAACAAACATTGTTGAGGAATAAAAAATACAACAGGAAAGCCACTATGAAGCAATTCTTCACAACCAACAACGATTATTTGAAGAACAGCAAAAATGGCAGGAAGACCACTTTCAACAGCAACAACAGTGCCAACAATAATACTACCAAGACATGCAATCTAGCATGCAAAATTANACAGCAAAAATGGCAGGAAGACCACTTTCAACAGCAACAACAGTGCCAACAATAATACTACCAAGACATGCAATCTAGCATGCAAAATTACGTGGATGCACAATCTTCAACAACAAGTTATACTTTTGAAGATTATCATGTGGACACATACGCTGTAGTTAGAGATTGGGTATTAAACAATCCATCCAGTAAGCAATCTAACTTGAATATTAAAATTCTATTTTGATTCATTGAAGATGATGGAACATGCAATCTACACAGCAGAGAGAAATTAAAAACTATAATGGATGCAACACAAGATATATACAAGACGGTTAGTAAAAATGATTCATCATTCATCATAATACATTTCATTACATGCTTAATATATTTCATTTACAATTATTTATTCTAATACTTAATATATTTCACTAACACCTATTTATTCTATTAGACTCTTGACGTGGAATTAAACCTATTGTGACGGCTTATCAAAGACGGTAGCACCCTCCCTTCAAAGGAATATTCAATTCTAGATTTCGAATTTAAGTCTGAATGTACTCATCAGTACATGATGCAGAAAAGTATAAAAGAATGAAGTACAAGTAAACAACCACCAGATGTTCATCTTCTATAGGAATACATGAATTGGCAATTTACCGTCAGGAGGTCGCCCATGGCCAACATGTAATTATTTATTAATTCCATGTTGTTATCCAGGCAACAATTGGTATATATTTCTGGTGAACTTTCAAGAATGAAAATTCCAGATATATGATTGTAACTACAGTATTCATACAACACAACGGGTGATCTCACATGCAGAAGCAGTATTCAATGTGGTTCAATTATTGTTAATATTAGAAGTTTTCATCAGCCGAAAAGCTAGAAACAAACAGATGAAAATAAACATTATACCCTACCTGCCCAATACAAATAATGAGTAAGTATTATTTACTTATTTTTCAATTCCTTTAATTTTATATTTATTTTTATGGCTGATTTAATCAAATATTAAACTTTCTCTTCTACATGTCAAATTGTGGGATTTTTTTTTTTGCTGAAATATATAGAGTGCTTCATTTTTGGGTATTCATCAGAATCAGTTTCTCCGGACAAGATGACTATATACAAAAGAAAGATTGCAGTGGACATTTGTTGTAATCAATACATTTGACGTCGTCTTTCACCCTGATGGTGATGGATAACCATACATATATTACAACTCACGTCTTTCTCCAAATGGATTTATGTGCATACTTATGCCATTGAGAAGAAGTCTAAACCGCAGTCATATGCTAATACTTACAATTTCATTTTTCTTTAAACCTTTGTTTGTTGCTGGTTGCTTAAAAGTAAAAAATTCTGATAATGTTATATATTATTACACAGTAACCTTATCTAAGATCACTTTCAATTTTAAAGCTATGTTTTTCTTATAAAAAAGTCAGAAATTCTGTGCATTCAATTATTAATTCTATTCATTTTATGTTTGCAGATATCTTTTTTTATAAATCTTCGAATTAACAAGTCTATCATTTTTCAGGAATATCTCACAGGTTCTTGCAAACAAAAGCCAGAAAAATTTCCTTGAAGTATTAGATGCCAGGTACAAAACAATAAAAACCATTGTTGCAACTTGCATTAACCATTGAAATTTATTTAAAAATTCTGAAATAAATTTCTACTTCTGTACAATGAGTTACTAGAATTCTTCTGTGATATCCATTGAGAGCGCTTTGTTTTAGGTATTATCTTTGAACATAGACTATCAGCTAATTAAATCTAAAAATGTTAACTGAAAAGTCCAATGGTATTTCTATTTCCCCAGTTAAACTCTGAATAAATTGTTAAAATATTCATTTCTTCACTCTCTCTCTTACTTGAAACAATCTTCCTTTTTTGTTGCAGAATGCTTCTTAAGTAATGTTGTTGTTAGACATGGTAAGTACAATGCAGTGGTGAAGGCTGTTGGCGATGTTAGAATAAGAAAGTAAATTACACAAGATATTGAAATTGAGGATTAACGAAGAGCAATGCATTCAACATTAACATGTTTCTATGGCAAAAAGTTAAGTGATTGGAAGGATCAGAACGCAAGTTAGATTCATCCATTTTACTTGAAGCAAGTTTTAAATGTTTACATTGTAGTATGTTAGTTGTCTTTATAGAAAATAGCTTTCCTCACTATTTTGACATCATTTGCTAACTATATAGTTGGAATTCCTTGTGATTTTGGAAGATGATTGGTATGAATCTGTTGGTGAATTTTTCGTATGCTAAAATCATCAGGGATGTT
The DNA here is from genome assembly GCA_903798385.1 of Fraxinus cuspidata. NCBI lineage: Eukaryota > Viridiplantae > Streptophyta > Magnoliopsida > Lamiales > Oleaceae > Fraxinus > Fraxinus cuspidata. The sequence goes on along the minus strand of CAIGRP010028463.1, from coordinate 8,772 downwards.
TTACAGCCTAAAATTATTGCTCAGTCTGAAAGAGGTGCTAGATTGTATCAAATAGAAATTCATTGTTTTAAGATACTTCAAGAAAAAATAACTCATTCCAGCTTCATCAGATAAAATAAACCATCGGCCAACATCATTTCCAAAATAAAATAATTTCTATAATGTCGACAATAATCAACTAATGTGCAACGCACGTTCTCTTCACTAGTTATTATATAAATTGTTATGTATACATAGCAAGATCTATAAATTAAAATCAAATTAGGTTAATTATGATGTCAGCTTGAGTGTGAGCCTGATATACACATGAATTACAATATAAAGTTGTCGACTATGCAAAGAGAGGATGTGTTTGATGGATATTATTGATGAAAAAATGTATTTTAAATAGTGATATAATAGAAAATATGTGATTAAAAAGTAAGAGAAAGTTATTGATGTGATAAAAATATTATTTTATAGAAAAATATGTAGTTGAAAATGAGTTTTGAAAAAAAAAAAAATTAATTGTTACAGTGTGTGTCTTATGAATCTATTAACGTACACGTGGTCTTTATCTTCCATCTAAACTGTTCATTTGCTTCCACGTCAAAATTGCAATAAAATGGCTTAAAATACTCGCCCATTCCTAAATCTTAACTCAGTAGGTTTTGCCAACACTGGATTTTGCTGTTTTGGTAACTTCTTTTTCCCTGCAGATTAGGGTTCTTAATTATACATACACATCTAATTTGTTGATGGACATACATATATCAGTTTGTTTACGTGATTTTTATTATTTGTTTGCTGCTGCGGTAGAGTTTTTTTCGTTAAGGGTTAGTGGTTTGAATGTTTATTTTTATCTAGATTTAGTCTCAATTGTTTGAAAACGTTATTGATTCTGCATTTCATTTTTCATTTCCTTAAATGTTATGTATGATAAACTAAAATTTTTAGCTGAAATTTACTGATATAGGGTTTCTTTTTTATTTGTGTATGTGTGAAACTTTGAACTGGCTATTGAATGAAGTAAAGGATTACCATTTGTTGAAATATAAGTTTTTTTCGGAGTAATTCCATATTTCGGCCAATGTAGTTGAGCCTGGTTTAATTAATGATACACATTTTTCCCCAGGAGATTTACTGGTTTTTTTGTTTTTTTGGGTGTGCTGTAAGTTTTAATGGGTTAGTGACTGAAGTAAAGGATTACCATTTCCTAACACACAATCTTCTTTGGAATAATACATAGTATTGTGAATGACAATGGGTTTTTATTTTTTCTTGATTTTTAGCCAATATAGTTGAGCCCGGTTGGCTTCCAGATTCCTGCATTCTGGGGTTAATTCAGTTAGATGCTATCTGGATGCATATTTTCAAACCTCTGATGAATTATAATTATTTTGTAAGAGTCAAGAATTTGTCTATTTTTAGTATGAGTTACAGGACTTTTTCCAGTAAAATAGCTGGTGAAAACCTAATGAACCCACATGCAGGTTCCACAATTTTATGCAGTAAAATTGTTTTTGCAGAAGATAAAAAAAGTTGAAAATCTGAAAGGAATATACTATTTAATAATGAGTGCATTTCAAAACAGGATAATAAGTTAAAAGGTAACTAGGAGCAACAATCGAAGAGTATTAACTCAAATTCTTCTTGGACAAGGGAGTATTTCGTCTTTTAAGAATTAGAATAGACATTTAGTATACACTTGTTTCGAAGATAATTGACCTGTTCACTGGATAATTCGATGTACTTTGATTAAGTATAGGTTTTGTTGGATTCCCTTAACCTGAAACTTGTATAACTCCTTGAAAATTTGTACCAAATCAAATTTATCCATTAAGGGTAGTTTCTTCTGGTATTTTTGTGCATTGAAAGTAACAATACAAATTCACTTTTCGAAGTCAATTGATACCAATTATATGCGTTCTTTTTGACTTTTTCTTGTTGTTTATTCTTGAGGGGTGTTGTTATTACAGTTTTTGCACTATAATGTAACTAGGTTTATTCCCATTTAAGAGAAAATGGGTGTGAAGCACTTAATTAAATAAACATGTCACCTGTTGATTGGGAGTAGAATACGTAATATGCTTGTTTCTGTTGTGCAAAATTACCATAAAGGTAAAATTGATATAAAAGTCCCTAGTAAGCACGGATAAGGACACGTGTTGTTGTTTGGCATTTTGTTCGTCAATCCAGCTTAGTGTATTCCTTTGCAATTTCTCCTTTTCTCCTTACGAATCGTGTCAGCCGTGCGCTCCCCCATGTCGACAACTTGAATGAAGAAAGGAAAGGGACACGCCAAGTGTTGAATCTGACACTGACACTCTAGCCTTTCCAGCGTATGTGTGCTCCCTAGAGAAGATTAAAAAAAAAAAAAAAAGCTTCTTAAGATTGCGGGATCATTTTTGTTTGCCACATAAACACAAAATTTAGTAACTTCAAGATTTTTCTACAAAATCCTCATATCGAGTTAATCACAAGTCATATTTCTCTCACTATCTGTTCACTTCGTGGTATTTATACCTAAATGGTTATAGGTTTGAGAGTTTTCATTACAAACTGCTTTCTGTCTAAAGTGATGCCTTTTTCTTAGGAATTTGCACAAGGTATGGACATATCTGTTCATTTTGGGGTATATATACCTAAATGGTTACTGCTTTGAGGGTTTTCATTGCAAATTTCTTTCTGTCTAAGGTAACGCCTTTTCTTCGGAATGCAAGGTGTAAAGCTTGGTTATACAATCCTCATTGAAGGAAGAGCGAAAAAATTGTTTTCAGATCCTTGTGGATGGAAGAGAAAATATTCATACGGTGTCGTTGACCAAGCCACTGGGGATGTGGAGTAGTTCTCGAAGTTATTACTGTTATTTAATGAGTCTTCTGTAAATTTTTTCCAATCTCGATATTCTATTCTTGCAAAATGGGTCACACATTGTAATAATGTCATATCTGGCCTGAAGATTTTGTCCTAAGCAGCTGAACCATAAGTTCCATGTGTAGATCTGACAGAGTATTATTTTAAACTAACTCTATGTATTAACTCCATATTTACGGTGCGTTTGAACCTTAATGTAGGTCCAGTTGTCTTGAGAAAATCAGAAAACAAACCCCACTTTAGAGTCCTTAATCTCACTTTTGCTGCTGATAACAGGTTTGTATCAAGGTTCAATATTTGTTATTGCAACTTAGGTTAGTTCTTGGTTAATTAATCTTCACTTGGGGTGAATTATGTTAATTTGCATCTCATCTGAAATTATATAATGGCGTATTTAGCATTTGAAATTGAAATTTATTGCTCTTTTAAGTTCTTTTGTATGCTTTTATATATCATCTGATTTCCTTATTTATGTGATTTTCCAATTCTTAAGCAGTTTGTAAATTTTCTATGGTTTGCGCTACGGTAGTTGAGTTGGCCCTACTGTACTTTTATATATGATCATATGTGTTTTTATTGTTTGATTAGTCTTTCGAGTAATTTCTTGGTTATATTTTGTCACTCTCAGCCTTTGTTTTGAGTGCTTACGTGTTTGAGTTAATTACAGAAGTACCTCATCTCTTGCTACTATATCAGCTTCACTGATGGCCAAGGAAAAAGGCAAGAAGCTCGAAAAGAAAGGGCGAAATATGAACCAACCAAATGGTAAAATTAAAAAGAAAAATAAGGTTCTTAAGGTTGAACCCAAAAATGCAGTTGTTCCTGCTCCTCTCACTGACCCTGCACAAGCGAGTACTTCTACTCTGCCCAGTGAAGAAAATAGAGCTGCCTCGCAGAACAGAGACACAGACAAGGAAACAAAGAATCACCTTTCTGGATTTATCTTCATGTGTAATCAAACTACCAAATCAGAATGTTACCAGTACCGTGTTTTCGGGCTTCCGGCGGGAAAGAAGGAAGTGGTAGAGGCCATAAAGCCCGGCACTAAACTCTTTCTGTTTGATTTTGTGTTGAAGCATCTATATGGTGTGTATGAGGCAACCTCTGCTGGAACAATGAACTTGGAACCTGATGCATTTAGAGGAAAGTTTCCTGCACAGGTAAATCATTATGATGTTTTCTTTCATCCTAAGCAGTAACGGACGATTTCTTTAACAATTTTAAAGGAAGGGAAATTAAGAACATGAAAAGAGAAGAAAAATAATATAAATTACATCTGTGAATGAGATTGAATCTCTATGCTCCACTTACATGATTTTTATCCATGGGGTGAGTTTATTTATAGAGATTATGCTTGTATTCTTCAACTTTCACCGTGGCGTGTTTGAGTGACAAGCTATATTTTTCTATCCCCGTGTTTTAGGCTGCTCGTTTCTGTCTTTCAGGTAAAGTTCAAAATTTTCAAGGAGTGTCTTCCCTTGCATGAAAGTTCTTTTAGACGAGTTCTAAAGGAGAATTACGAGGGCCAGAAGTTCAAGCAAGAACTGAGTGGAAAGCAAGTAAGACTGTTGTTTGTTATGTGGTCGTGGAGTTTAGTCCATCTTTCTTATCCTTGATGTTTTATACTTAGCAAAGAGCTCTCTTATACAATGCAGGTGAGAAACTTGTTATCATCCTTTCGTCCTCTTGGTACTTCATCTCAACATCTGCCCCGAACTCTGCCCAATGTGTCATTATCAAGGGCAAGACCTCCCTCAACAATGGAGGAACGACATCTAGATGGGGTGCAACATTATAATGGTCCATCAGTAATGGAGCACCAACCTGTTCAGTTAGTGCATATTTCGCAGCATGGATATCATGGAATAGCAGCGTGTATGGGACATGCTCATCCAGCTATAGAGCGTCGAAGACTGCCTATTAATAATTTGTATTATGTTGCTGAATCTCGACAACCGCACTTCAGTGAAGGACGTGCATATGCTGTGCAGGAACCCCATTCCAGGTTTTATGTTTTTCCTTACTGTTGGTTTGCCTTTTATTGGCTGCGGGAGGGGTCAGTGGAAGGTTTTGCGTTTCTAATGAACTATTTGAGGAAAGAAAAAATTTGGCGATACTATTTCATTTCAGCAAGGCATAACTATTTTGTTTGAATAATCCAGTGTCTCCTGTTCCTTAATTGTTTTAATTTGTCTTCTATTCCTGAATTATGTAATTAGGTGAGAACTGTTAATGCATGTGCTTACAATTATTGAAATATTTTGAAATCTGAATGAATTAATTTGCAAATTGCATTGCTTGTTAACAATGAAGGTGTGTGGAAGGGATGTGTCACTACCTTCAATCAATTATGAATGCGGTGTGTATTCATGCTTACACATTGGTTTACATTTCACTTACATTCTTTGCCAAACTTTTTCAACTATTGCTGTCTTTTTCCCCTCTCCTTGCATCTCTATCTCTCTTCTTCCTTTCTGGATTCTCTGTTTCAACTTCATGCTTTCTTGGGAACTGCTGTGTGGCTTAGCGTGGTATTTCTTATTTAGGATGATTAGAAGAGGATATTGCATATTAGTTTTTTCATAGTTTATTACTAAAACTCTGTTTGGTAAGGATTGAAATTTAGATTTTAATCTAAGTCAAAGTCAATAATTAATTTTAACCGCATATTTTATAGACCCGCAACTTTCCAACCATACATTTTATCAACTTTTATCAAAATCTACTAAAAATTTGATTTTAATCCCCACCAAACAGGGGCTAATTATCTTTGCAGCAGCAGAAGTTCAGTAGACTGGAATAAATAATGTACTATCATGTTTCCACTTTCTCTGCGTGTAATTTTTCTGGCGTACATGTTCTTGCTGGATTTTGTTGTTTTTACTATTTGCATAATTTAGCCTCGTATCTTCCTCTCTCTCTTTGACTTTTCTTCAATCAAGAAACTGAACAATGCTTTGCTGCTTTTGAATGGCTTTTCTGACAGATATGGGACAGTGCAAGAGAGGGGTGTACATGATCAACTCCCTGGCTTGAGAAGTGAATATCGTAGATTACCTGTACAGAGAGAAGTCCTGCCTCAAGATGAAGTGGTTGCATATGGCTCCTTCAGCTCATATGCCTCGTCTACTGTGCAACCACAATCCAATGCAGCTGGATACAGCTCCTACCCAGCACCTATAGTCCCATATGCTGCATCAGCTGTGCAACCGCAGGCCCCAGAATCCGTAAGATTACCTGTACAGAGAGAAGTCCTGCATCAAGCTGAAGTGGTTGCATATGGCTCCTATGGCTCCTATGCTTCGTCTGCTGTGCAACCACAACCCAATGCAGCCGGATACAGCTCCTACCCAGCACCTACAGTCCCATATGCTGCATCAGCTGTGCAACTGCAAGCCCCAGAATCCGTAAGATCTCAAGGAAGTGTTCCTATCTCTTCTCATTATTTGTTCGCGGGCCCTACTGGGATATATCGTTGATACTAGCATGACCTTATTTTCTAGAATAAACAAGGATTTTTTTGTGACTTAAAAATTCTGGTTATTATGAGTACTTCTGCTAGTACTTTGATGATGAACAACCAGCTTAGCTGACTACCTTGAGGTCGGTACAGACTACCGAATTGTTTTGGGTATGTTTGGTCTGATAAACTTAGTGATTTACCTGTAAATTGTTCATGCTTGACGTCCAATTACTTTATCATCTGTCTCACAACGTGCATTATCCTTTTAAATTCGTGTTGTGTTTGCATCCAGCTTGCTCTGGCAGTTCGCCCCTCATGCTGCCTAAGGTTAGCCCAAGTAGTGTATTTTCCCATATTGTGGATGGGTCGAGTCAAATGTGTGCAAGTGTCAATACGAGTTAGTGTGCATACTGCATTATTGTATATGTAGTTAGAAAAAGACGCCTATTAGAATGGAGATTTGGAATTCAAAGAGCTACAATGCTAGAAATGATTTGGGAGAATTCAATACCTGTCAGCATACTATTTTCTTCAAGAATCGATTTTCCCATCAAATCAAAGGCCCCATAAGAAAGCTGCTTTGGTTGTGCAAATTTGATGGCTAAAATGGGATGTACAATGATAAAAAGTCCTTTGTACCCCTTTTTGTTATATAGTATGTGAATTATTTATACACATTTTAAAGGGCAAAATTGGCAATGAACAATCACAAGGATTAACGGCTATAGTAAATTGTCTGAATCATGTCAGCTATAATGGAATAAAGAAAGAAATGATTTTGACAAGTATAATGGTCAATTTTTTGCTTATAATTTGAAAAAATAATCTCTCCAAGACGGGCGTAGAGAAATTTCTCTTTTAAAGAACTGTCGACCTTTTTTCCATGCTATTGAGACGTGCTCTCAAAAAATTCGGAAAATGCTACGCATTCCATGTTATTATGCTATTTCTACTGAAAATGAAACTTTACGGTATGTAACTGACATTCTTGAATGGGCTGAAAACATGGATGTCATTTACTCGCTGCATGTACGCTGATTCAAATTCAATCTTTTATCGACATCATACAATTCTGAATATATGAAAATTCATCTCCATTCAACTGCAATCTACCATTCGTGTGAAACTCTTTTAACTCGAAATTATTTTCTACAGCCTTTGCGGTAATCATCGAATATGATATTATCGACTTCCGTTATACCTTGCGCCGTGTAGTTGTTCTTTGATTGATTATCTTCATTCCTCCCAACTGATAATTGAGTTTTCACATTTAGTAATTGAAAAATTAATATATTTTTCATCATCTTCCACAACACCTCTTGCATTTTTGTCACATGGAAATCATTTCAGTAGTGTTGCAGCGTATGATTTTTGACCGTAACACAATGTAGTTAATTTACGTAATATGATTAAATATGATTGGGAATCACATACACGAAGTGTGAATTTTACGTTACAATATATGAAGTTTCACTGTAACTCAATGTGCACAGTAGATTAATTACAGTTCTGTTTTCGATGACAATTCAGGTTTATTCCCTGCGTGAATTTTGTATGTCTAAAATTTATGAATGTATGCAGAAAACACATTTCCGTCCGTGACTAGACATAATTTATGCATTGAGAATCTGAGAAGCTTCCTATCAAGTTCGAACCACATTTCTTCTTGATTTAACTGACTGACTTCCAACAATAGCATCTTGTGTATTAACTTGATGTTGTAGTCTGGTGTATGACATCTGCAAGAAGTGACCAAAGCACGATCTTTTGAAAATTACCTTTTTGCGATTCGGTGAACTTCGCCTTCAAGATTGATATTACGTCGTTTTTGAAGATCACATTGATGGTGCCTCTAAATCTATTCTTGAGGCGTATGACAAATTCATATTTCTGTTACATGGAAAAACAAAGTATTCACTAGTGTTGAAATGTGTGACATAACGCAGTTAGTAAACGACATTGAAATTGTAATGAATGGTGACATTGAATATGATTTATAACATATTTAATGCCAAACAATTGAGAACATGCCCAGATAAGTGTGACATAACGCAGTTGAAGGTTCAAGATACAACTATGCAATTGCATGCCATTAGCCTATGCGGCCGCATAGTTAAAATTGGGACGCGAATTTTNCAATTGAGAACATGCCCAGATAAGTGTGACATAACGCAGTTGAAGGTTCAAGATACAACTATGCAATTGCATGCCATTAGCCTATGCGGCCACATAGTTAAAATTGGGACGCGAATTTTTCAAATTTTACGCAATTTTCTATTTTAGTTAAAACTCTATTTTGTGATATCTTATGTTATTTTTAGAGTAAGATTTTTATGGGTTCCATATAAATATGATTCATTCCATACATTGTAACAGACATTTATTGAGAGATTAATTGCATGACATTATTGCTTTCTTCTTTTTCTTCATCCAATTAATTCTGAACTTATCAA
>CAIGRP010028447.1:0-16849 GCA_903798385.1 Fraxinus cuspidata | reverse complement strand
CGTCATTTCACAGCTTTTTATTGAGAAATTGGATGAAAATAGATAGAAATAATGGTTTGTGCAATTAAATATGTAATTAATGGTGAAATGACAAAAAAAAAAGGTATGGACGTTTTTTTGCAATAATAAGGAAAGGTAGGGACATTATGTGCTAATTACCCATTTAATAATTTATTTGTGACTTATTTGAAATTTTTTAAAAAATTGGGACTGTGATTGCAATTAGTTTTTTTCTTTTTCTTTTTTTTTATTTAAAGAAAATGGTATATTGGTCATTTCATAATTTTTAATTGAGAAAATAGGTGAAAATGACATTTTGCGTAATAAAAGGTGAAAATAAAGGTGAAAATACCAAAAAAATAAAAGGTATGGACGTTTTTCACAACAACAATGAAAGGTGGGAACGTTATGTGCTAATTACCCTAAAAAATATCATATAAATTATTATAAATTTAATGAAATTATATTTATATTTACTTTAGAACTACTGAACACGTTGATCGTTTAGGACGTCCAAGTTACTTTACATTGCAACAACATAGCTAGTCAAGATAAAATAAAAATAATATTAATGCAGTTAATTCAACGATTGTGCTACACGTACATCAACACTTACAAATTGGTGTATATATACATGATGTTGTGAGATATGGTCGGGTTATAATTTCTTCAACCAAATTAAAAAATTTCACCGCTCTCTTCTGGACACCTTATCCATCTATAAAATTTTATGTAACTCTTTATGTACAAGTATCATTATTTTTAATTTAAATAGACATGATAATGACAAGAAACTAGAACACAATGTTAGTGTTGATGATACAAATTGGATCAACAAGTCCTACTCACTTAGCTACAATTTTCACTTCCTAAACTTACTAATTTGAATGCTCAAACAAGAACAAGAAGTAAAATAGATATTTGAGATTGAGATATTTGAACTGCATGCTTTCCTTTTCAAATTAGGGATTATCTATAGATTTTTCTCCAAGTTTGGTGCTAATTTGGCCCTTTTGAAAAATGACAGATGGCGACTCCTCATTGGCCATCTTCTAACTGATTCAGTTAAGAATTACGCTTTATTTACTTGCCCACGTTCCCTTTATTGACACCATTTAACCAGCTTGGATGCGAAAAATGTTTCGTACTTTTTAGGCGAGCTATTGCTTCTTTGTTCACTTCACATGTCGTTTTACACCTCGCTGATTGGGATTTCTTTTGCGAGATGTATACATTGGTTCAATAAATAGTCCTACAAGTCCACTTTTATTATTTATACTAAATCTACGACTTTACCTATTTTACAATTTCGTAGTCGCGAACTTCCCTAGCACAGTAGCTTGATTTACTTACTTTGTAATGAATGCTAGGGCCAGATGCAAAGTTGTTGGAGCCTTTTAATGTCAGTTGACGCGTGGTTTCAAGAAATATTCTTCTGACTTTTCCTATCCCTCTTGTGCGTTATATGCTTGTTTATGATCTTTTGTTATGTATCCTCTCATATTCGATGGCTAAAATAGCACGACGTTTCAGATGAGGAGTTCATTTAGGATTTTATGGCTGTGGTAGGCTCTTCATGTACTATATATATGCACCATGTTGCTGTTTATTTTCATTTTTCCAAATCATATAGAATATGCTTTGCTACCATGTTTACTATTGATTCTTGGAGAAAATATCTTATCCCAACTGGACTTCTTTTCCATGTTATCGTTATTCATTCACCTCCCTTCCTGATTCCACTATATTTTCCTGATGAATCGTTCTTAGATCTTATACCATTACCTTATGCAACAAGACATAGATTTAGAATTGCCTTAATATTTCACCTGTCATGCTACAGTCGCATATCTGCAGTTCTAATTTTGTCATGTATGATTAAAAGACTGGCATATGATGGTTTAGAAGCTGGAAAGTCTGACATGCTCTTCCATCTTCCTCAGATATGCATCTGCAAGGAATCACCATGCAAGGTATAATTCTAGATATTGTGATAAACCTCATGCATTTCCTTTCCCACAAACTCTTGGTCAACTTCTATAGGCTGCTTCGAGCAAAGGAATTGAATTTATTTTACATCTCTCTCTTATCTTCTAACTCCAGAAATCTTTGCAGGAACAATGGTTATGCAGGGTGACTTAATTCGTGGAACATGCCTTTCGGCCCCGTAATAGTTCTTACTTCGCATAATATGCCCTTTAGGTATGTAATGTATCTAGTTCGAAAGTATCACCTTGTCTTGTAGCTTTCCTTTTCATTAATGAGAATTTCCATGTTGTTATATTTTCCCGCTTCATGAACGAACATTGTTTAATTTTGTTTTCGGTTTGCGCGGTAACTATTAAACCAACTCAATTGGCTTCGCATAATAGAAATGAACTTTAACGATTAATATTAACTCTATTGAGTTCGCAAGAATTGGTTCTCATTTTATTGATAATACTTTCTCAAGTACATACCATTCCAAGGATATTTAAGGTGTTCACCATCCTTTCCTACTAGCTTATATGTTCTTGCTCCTATAACCTCACTTATAGTATATGGTCATTCCCATTTGTAACTCGTCAAGTTGGATGTGAGAAATACTTTCTTAGGACTAAGCCCTATTTTGAAGTTTTTCTTAAGAATCTTACAGTTGAAATACCTTTACATCCTTTTCTGGTATACTGCAAGCTTAATTTGAGAATTCTCTCTCTTTTCCTAAGAGGTTTATGCTCCCATTCATGGATTCTTCATTTTGTTCTTAATCATATACTGTTCTTCTTTCCAAGCTTACACTAATTTTCACTAGCACCACCGTCTCCATCACGTAAGCTCAAGAGAAAGGGGTTTCTCCAGTAGCTATTTTATGGTGGTTACTTTAGTGTTTTATTGACAGCTTCTACTTGCCCGTTGACTTGAAGATAATATGGAATGGAAAGTGTCTACGGGTATCCAACTCATCATACATAACTTTCAGCTTCTTTCCCTAAAATTGTGTTCCGTTATCTGAAATTATTGAGTTGAATACTGCGAACCAGTATATAATGTTTTTCCATATAAACTTACAAGTGTCAATTCGGTAGTGTTTACAAGGGGTTCAACTCCTGTCCACTTAATAAAATAACCCACTGCCACTATCATAAATCTCATATTGGATTTTTCCTTGGACGGTGGTCATTTGAAGTCAATTTCCCACTTGGCAAAAGGTTAGGGGCCATTGTTGGTTACCAACTCTTAAACAAGGTTTTCGAGGAATCAATGCGAATGTTTGATACTTATCACATTTTCTGGCAAAGTTCGTTGCATCATTTCTCATATTAGGCCAATAATATCTTTGTTTTGAACCTTTTTATGTTAAGGAGTGTCCACTAGCATGATTATCAAATAGACTTTCTTGGATTTCTTTCATTACGTATGAAGCCTCATCTTCAATTATGCACATGAGCAGAGGGAGCGTGTACCTTCATTTGAATAAGATGTCACTTTGCAATGTATATCTAGCAGCTATCTTTTTATCCTTATGGAGTACTTCGTTCCCAAAATAAGAAATGATGTCTTGCATCCATAAAATTTTGTCATGTATCCATAAGATTTTCTCCATTTTCTGGCCAACTGATGGTTTTGATAGCAATTGTACGAGAAATGTTTAAAAAAGCTCCACGTCTTTTGAACTTTCCAACATTAATAAGACATCTGCATACTCATTTTTCTCTCTAGGAATTTGGACAAGTTCAAAATTGTCAAAGAATTGAAGTAATTTTATGGCTTCTACGAGGTATGCAGCTATTATTTTATCCTTGGCTACGAATGTACCATTTATTTGGTTTACCACCAACTGCGAGTCACTTTTTATCTCAATACTCTATGTCTACATTTCTTTTGCCAACCACAGGCATATTCGGCCATATTATTAGTTGCTTTAATATTATACATACTCCCGAGCCAGTATTTCCCGACAATCCATCCACAGACAACTTTCACATTGCCTATTCGGCCTCCTCATCTGGAATTGGAACATTTGACAAATTCACAATAAAAATAGCTAATTCTTGTGCTTTAATCACATATCATCCTTTATAGCTTATCTCAAATTGCCCCAACTCTAATATCCATTTCATTAGCCTTCCTGATGTATCAGGTTTTTGCTGTACTTGTTGTGTGGAAATTTTGTTAATACTTCAATACTTTGGCTATAGAAATAGGGTCACAGCTTTCGCGATGTTGTAACTAAGGTAAAGGCCAGTTTTTCATATTTGGGTACCAAGCCGCTTTCCTTCTAAAGCTTCACTCACACAGTAGATTGGCAATTGCTATTGCCCTTCCTCTTTTACTAATACCGAGCTGACCTCCACCTTGGATATTGCTAAATATAGCAGTAGCTTTTCCCCATTTTCGGGTTTAGCTAATAAAGGTGCTCTCTCTAGGTGATTCTTTAGGGCTTGGAATTCATGTTTGTATTCGCTGCTCCATTCAAACTTCTTTCCTCCTTTCAACACTTGTAAAAAAGTGGGACATTTGTCCATTACTCTAGATACGAACCTATATAGGGTGATGACTCTTCCTATTAGGCTTTGCACTATTTTTGGTTTAGATTAGGACCATATTTTTATGAGGGCCTGAATTTCATTTGGGTTCGTTTCAATGCGTCGTTGATTGACCATGTAACCGAAGAATTTTTCAAATTTTACTCCAAATACGTAATTTACATCATGTACTTTCACAATACATTGAAAGCCTCTTCCAGATGTATCAAGAGGTCTTCAGCCTGGAGGCTTTTTACAAGCATATCATCAGTGTATACTTCCTTTGTTTTCCAATTTGGTTTGCGAACATTTTGTTCACTAATCTTTAATATGTTGTCCTCTCATTTTTAGTCAAATAGCATTACTTTGTATTAGTATAGTCCATAATCTGTCATGAATGTAGTATGTTCCTCGCCAGGCCCATACATAGGGATTTTTTTATATCCCAAATATGTAGCTATTAAATAAAACAGCTCATATCCTGCAGTAGCATCCACCAGCAGATCAATCTTGGGGATCGGGAAGTTGTCTTTTGATACTAGGACCGGATTGCATACCCAACTGAGTAGTGAGCTTCGCAAATAAAGCCACTTTCCAATAGCGTATCTACCTCACTTTTTAGTGCCTCATATTATTGGCACTCATTGGCCAACTACTTTGTATTTTAGGCTTGATAGGATCGAGCATCACTGCTTAATAGGTAACTTTGGGATCGATCCCTATCATGTCTACATATTTCTAAGCGAACATGTCTAGGTTCGTGGCTATGAAGTTTTTTAGCAAACCTTTCACATGTTCACTCAACTCTTTGCCAATTTTAAGAGCTTTGCTCGAATTTTTTGAGCTAATAAAAAATTTTCTAGTTCTTCGATCGCTATCACTTTTGATGTGCACTCACTTATATGGGTTGATAGAGTAGTCAATTTCTAGTTTATCCTCGGAGTTATTTGTTTTAACTATAGCAACAATATTTCTAGGGGCTCTCAGGTCTCTTTTTTGGTTGCTTTTACAGTTCTTGAGCAAGATTCATTGGTTATACTTCAAAGACATTTCACCTTTATTGGTGGAATATCATATATGCAAATGGCAGAGATAAATGACTACGTTCGCTTGCCTCAGGGCAAGTTGTCCAAGGATTTCGTTGTATACTGATTTACCCTTGACAATGTCAAAATTCATATATCCTTGATAGGCCTAGGGCTTCTTTCTTATCTTCACTAATAGAGTGCCCGTCCATGAAGGACTTGGCCTCTTTCGCTAAAGTGATAATGATCCGACTCGGGAATTCAAGGATTACTCTTTCATATTTGATCGAGTGTTCCATCGTACAACACGTTTTTTATACTTTCATTGTCTATGAGTATACGATAATGATATTCACCCGCTGTTACTACATGGATCAAGACTACCTCATCCTCAACACCTGGAATTTCAATTTTATGTTCATTAGATGTAATTGAAGAGGTTAAGGATTGTGTGCTAAATGTGAGTTTACCTTTTTCATGTATGCCTACCTTCGTGGTTATGTATCGTACACAAAGCAATATGTTTTGCCATTAATGCTTTTAGATCTTCAGCCATTTTTTGGATGTTTTCAACTACTAAATTTATTTGTGTATTAGCTAAAACATAGTTGCTTTCTGAATTTTTGTTACTCACGATATAGACAGTAGTTGGTTTCTTCGTGCTCATTTCATTTTCTTTGGTTGCAAATATTTCTCATCTAGAGTATTGAAATTTTTGGTCCACTTTGCTCAAGTTTTCCACAAACGACTCCAATTTGTTGATACAAATCGAATCAACAAATCCTGCTCATCTAACTACAATTTTCACTTCCTAAACTCGCTAATTTGGATGCTCAAACATGAGCAAGATGTAAAATAATTATTTGAGAATGAGATATTTGAATTGCATACATTCTCCTTCAAATGAAGGAGTTGGTCTACTTTGCTCAAGTTTTCCACAAATGACACCAATTTGTTGATACAAATCGAATCAACAAATCCTACTCATCTAACTACAATTTTCACTTCCTAAACTCGCTAATTTGGATGCTCAAAACATGAGTAAGAAGTAAAATAATTATTTGAGAATGAGATATTTGAATTGCATACATTCTCCTTCAAATAAAGGGGTATTTACAGATTTCTCTACAAGCTTCGAGATAATTTGGTTATTTTGATAGAATGATATATGTCAGCTCCTCATTTACTATCTTCTAATTAATTCGGTTAAGAATCATGCTTTATTCACTTGTCCACGTGCCTGCTATTGTTAACCTATAGCCAACCGGATGGGAAAAATGGTTCGTGACTTTTTTAGGTGAGCCTTCTTCTTCTTCACTCCCTTCGCGCCTTACTTTACGTATCGCCGATGGGGATAACTCTTGCAAAATGTATTCCTTGGTTCAATAGTTACAAATTTTTACCCCAAAAAATAAATTATGTCCTCAAAATTAAAACATGCCAAATAAATATAGGTACCTGGTACATATTGTGTCATATTGTTCCTATTTTGGCCCTTCCACTACATAGTTTCTCCTAAATATGTTAACTAGAGTTATCATCTCAATTATTAACCCCTCTTCTACACTATTGAAGATTTTGATGCACTGCAAGTGGAGCAATCCCTTGGTTGCTCATGACCTAAATGTTTTAATTAAGATATTAACATAAAGTTATAAAAATGCTAGTAAATAAAACTTGATTATGTACTAATGAACATGAAAATATGGACAAAAAGTACCAATTAAATACAATTCATCGTAGACTAAAAAAAAAAATTGCAAAAGACAATCTTATAATTTATTTATTTATTTATAGAATTTTCACAACACATTAGTACACCACAATAAATATTTCATAATATTTTAAAAGTAGTATTTTTATAACTTTTGTTAGTCAAAAGTAAAAGAAAATAAAAAAACCATTGATTTTTCTAACTTCCATTGTACATATTTTTTCTACCTTAAAATACATAAATTGATTACGTTAACCATTCTGGCATAGAAGAAATACATAATAGTACTAATTTAACATAATAATGTTATTCTTAGTACAAACTACCAATAGTTGTCCTACGTGACATACATGTGGCAGTATGTTATTTGATGCATGAGGTAATATAAAATTACCATATTAATGTATCAAATAACAAACTGTTACATTTATGCTACGTATGACGACTATCAATAGTTTTCACTATGAATAGCATTACTCAATTTTAAGATGCTATATACCCCTTTTTAATGGCATAATTCAATGTTTATAATTTCAATGTTTATAATTTCAAATTTTATGTAATCCAATAGTTTTAAACCAATAATATACAATTGAAAACTCGTTGTATAATTCCTCAAAAATAAAGGTAAAAATTTAAAAGCAATAAATTAACAATTATTTTTGATAAAAAAAAAAGACTTAAATTAAAAAGTAATTAGCCTAAGACCAATACTTAACTTACATTTCCCTCTCAAACATCAAAGGATCTAACCATCAGCAATATATGTATCCAAACAATAGCAAAACTAGTAATCAAACAATTGAAATGAGACAAGGGTAAACGACACGATATTAAGTATTGATCAAAATAACAAGATTAACAAAAAAAACAAGAATTTAATTTGGGGGATGAATTGAAGATTTTATTCAACAACTATAATGGAGAGAAAATTCAATTATTGTGTTCATACATAATGATTCTAACTTTCACTAATACAAAACTCGTAAAGAAGAGTTCACTATTTATATGGGTGAATGACAAACCCTAGAAATGGACTTAAAGATGGAAATTAGGTCAAGAAATCGCGCAAAATAAATAGATATGGAAAAAGTCGGAGTGTTCAGCGCTCGAGTGCTAGTTTCACGGTAGGTGAGCACAGGTGAGCGAAACACTTGTTTCTCCAAATCTCGTCCTACTGCTCGAGTGGTAGGAGAGCGTTATTTCGGTGCCGTCGAAACCTATTTTTCCTATCTTCGAGCTCAATATTCCAAATCATGTGTGCCCTAATCGGATTTGAGTCACAAAATCCAATAATCTCTACCTTGACACAAATTTTGATACAACGAACAAGACTTCAAAATTTATCCACCTAGAGAAAGCATTCGACTACAACAATAAACGAAGTCTTTAACAAGAAATAAACTTCTCCAACGAACCAAAAAACTCCACCTCTTCTACGATATCTAACTAGGATACATGAATCTAAGCACTACTCCACAGAATTACGTTGAGTTTCCAAAAATAACAAATAATTTAAAACTTACCAAACAGGGTTGAAACACGCCTTAAAACAGAATCAACACTAAATACTTTTGTAGAACGCCCCTTTCTAAACTAAACAACTTCAAATACACTTAAACTATGAGCAACAAAATTAGCTTCCATGTACCATTCTCCAAGGGGTCTGTCCATAGAAATTGAATACAATGGCACCACATGTGATGGTGGCAAAGTGGTATTATCTATATCCTCTGAACTCAACAGAGTTGTATCCTTCAATACGGACCCTAAACCAAATCCCAACGGTACTGTACAAAACTAAATATCCTCTATGGTACTAAACCTTTGATGATTAATCTTCAAAAATTTTGTACAAATTTGCAAGACGTATAACTGAGACCTTTTCCACCCGTCCAATACAATTCGAACACCTTTGCAAACCTTCGAAGCTCCACCTCCACTAATGAACTCGTACCCTTTTGAATCAAGAGTAGCCAATGAGATGAGATTTTTCTTTAAATCTAGAACATGTCTAACATGATCAAGTGTTCTAAATGTCATATTTAACAGTTTAAGTTTGATTCTACCATATCAACTACCCGACAAGGTACATTGTTTCCCATGACCACAACACCTTTCGAAACTGTTTTATATGTTGCAAACAAATCCTGATTGGAACACATATAAAAATTACAAGCTGAATCCAGAATCCAATCCTCGTTGGGATTGGAGTCGTGATCAGAAATAGCCAAGATATCTCAATCACTTAAATAGTACTCTGCGACATCGGCTTCACCTGAAGTATTTGATTACCTTCATTTCTATTATACAATCAAATTTCCTTTGTTCTGCAACTTGTCGCGATCCCTCTTGATGTACCATTTCTTCTTGCAATAAAAGCAAACTTGATTACTGAAATTAGATTTCAATATGCCACTATGAACAACAAAGCCTTCTCATCTCTAGCCTCATATCCAACCAAATGTTTCATCTTCTCCTCTGAAAACAAAGCATCGTATACATCTTTAATGGTAGAGTATCACAACTATATAAGTTCATGTCTCTAAATGAAGTAAACGAAGTGGGCAATGAACACAAGAAAAAAAATTAAGGTCAAATCTTCTTTATCATACTTGACCTCCGAGGTCTCCAAATCAGCAATAATTTCTTTAAAGACAACCCGATGATCTTCTAAAGTTCGCATGTTGTCATTCAATGAGAATACAAACACTACTTCAAGTGCAATTTGCTAGTTATACTTTTAGTCATGCACAATTGCTCCAACTTCAATCACAAAGAAGTAGTAGACTTCTCTTTCAAAACATCCTGAAGAACGTTATTAGAAAGATGAAGATAAATTTGTAAAAGTGCATTCCAATACTTTCATTGTTTATCCTCCTTGGTTCAAGTTGTGAGTATCTTGTTAAATCCCAACAATGCATCATCCAAATCCATATGAGAGAATATTGTTTGCATCTTCACCTGCCACAATGAGAATCTAATGCTACACTCCAAAAATTGAATGTCAAACTTCATGGTTGCCATCAAGAATAAAATCCTCGAACAAATAAAAAAACTAAAGCTCTGATACTACTTGTTGGAAACGGGATGAGATTATACGACATGATATGAAGTATTAATCACCAAAAAAATAAAAGAATTTAATTTGACAAAGAAATTGAAGATTTTATTCAACAACTATAATGGAGAGAATGTACAATAATTGTGTTCCTACACAATAACTCTAACTTCGAGTAATACAAAACTTATAAAAAAGAGTCTACTATTTATGAAGGTGCATGACAAACCCTAGAATAGCCCTAAAGATGAAAACTAGATCAAGAAATCGTGTAAAAGAAAGAAATATGGAAAAATTCGAACTAATTGAAGCTCGAGCGCTAGTCTCGCACCCGGGCAGCGCCAGGTATGGTGCTCGAGCGCTAGCTAACGAAATGCTCGCGGCTCCATACACGTGTTCCCTAATTGGATTTGTGTCACATAAACCCAACAGAAACAAAAACTATTTAGTTATCCAAAGAGTCACTATCGAGGTCACCCTTTTTCTTCCTCTAAACTCTTTTGAAAGATAAAAATGTCACAAAGCCACTAGAATTCATTACCAAACTTGGACTCGATCGGTTTGGAATTGACCCATAATTGGTTGGATCTATGTTGCAGTCACATAAGTTCGTCCGGTAGAATTTCATTTTTATGATCGTTCTTCATTGAGTCTGATCTTCAATTCTTCTATTAATATACAAAAAGTTCCAAAATTCAAGAATTGAATAATTATAAAGAAAATTCCTAAGTCGCAATTTAGGGATCCAATTTTGTATCAAATCGAAACGAAAAAATTAAATAAAGATGGTATTGTCATAATCAATATGTTTTATTACAAACTAGAAATAATAAGTTAAAATCAACTACCAGGGTCATAAATAGTAGAATTATAGTTTGAAAAAATTTTAATCATACACTCATCATATAAATAATTAATCATAAATATCACTCGACTAGATTTGCATTCACCACAACTAAAAGTATAATAGCTACGTGAAAAATGATTGCTCTTAAACCAATTAATGCAAACTGAAACATGAATTAGCCAGAAAATAAATAAAAACTAATTCGATAAATCGGGATCTTAACTAGATGTTCACGTGCATGTTATAATAATAAAAAAAATATATTTAGAATTATACCTTAATCAATGGCTGGTTTCTTGATTGGATCTGATTCAATAACTTTCAACATTTAATTCACAAATTTGGTGCTCCCAATCTTCATATTTTATATGTTTTCTTCAAAATATAGACTACACGTGTAGAAACTTTTCAATCAAATCAAGAATTAATTCCAGATTCGACATGTTAAGAAAACCAATAAAAAAAAAATCTCTTTTCTTTTAATCAAAAGCAGCGCCTAAGATTTTTAGTATCATTTGGCGCACCATTTTATCCATTTATATAGATTAAGTCTATGTTGAGTAGATATTAAAAATTAGATTTTCAGTAAATTTTGATAAAAGTTGATAAAATGTGTGAATGAAAAATTATGTGTCACATAAATATCCGATTAAAATGAATTGTTGACTTCAACTTAAATTAAAATCTAAATTTTAATTTCTATCAAATAAGGGCTAAATTGATTCAAAACAATCTCAAGTCTAATTAGACTAAAAAATATTTAATTTCAAGTGTAGTCCCTGAATTCTAGTTACAATTACAATTAAGTTCAAACCTTTCACATCAATTGTAATTGAATAAAAAAATTTATATAGCTACCACATTGATTTATTCGGACATATATTTTTTAAGCTCTAATAATTAAATTATATGTAGTCAATCCCAGAATACACAATCTAATTATTAGCATGTGTCATTTCCACTAAATGCAAAAGACTGCAATATAAGAATATATAAAATCGCAGAAATTAAAATATATCTACAAATTTTTTCTCTGATCTTATCGTGTAATACATATAAGGATTAGAGCATACTCAATTCCACTGAAGAAAGCAAATTACATATAGCAAACCGAATATCGGCAATATATTTTATATTCCTATGGATGTCCGAATATGCTGGTATCTCCTATGGACTTCATCCCTAATTAAGCTTCAGGCAATCCTTGTGGATATATATATATATATATATATATATATATATATATATATATATATATATAGCCGATTATCGAAATTGAGCATAAATGATCGTGTTGCCTCTCTAATTATTTTCACTAAAATTATATTTTGTTCAGTGGTCCGATGAATCAATTCACAAATATCGAAGATTAGCCATCGCTAAACACTGAGTTTAGCTTTATAACCGCTCACTTCAAGTGTACTAGTAGGAACATTAAATCATTTCTACAATAACGACAAATCTCACACCCAAATGGTTAAATAGTCAATGCTACAACTTTTATGTACTGTGTCAATCATTATATATTGATTGTGAACAATTTTATCCATGATCAAAATAAAACGTGTGTCACATTGTGCTTCTCGACACAAGCACTTGACCTAAATTATCACAAGGAAATACTACACCTTTTATTCGCATATTCAGTAAATAAATAAATGCAATAATAGTTAAAAAAACATAATATATTTGTCATAAAATTATCATTTGATTATAGTAAAATCGTACCATATGGACATTGATAATTGTATTTAGACAATTATCGGGGCCGCTAAATGTGAATAATTATCATTAATCTTGATGACTTATGGCTTAATTTATTTTTAATTTTGTATTTAGGTAAAACTCGAGAAAAATCGGGTAAATTGGAAGAAATGAATGAAAAATGGCTAAAATGAAAGAAATTCAAAGCTCAGAGACCAAACTGTAAATATTCAATACTTGATTTGGACCATAGAATTATGATTAAAGAACACATACAATCAATTGGATACAATTGGAGGTCAAATGAGTGAAATATAGTTAAGGTATTTTCACAAACCAATTTTGAACCGAAAGAAATTATGATTCAAATTTTTAGCTTCGCAATGAGACTCATTTTTAGCGTAGCTAACATTTGAATTCGAGAAATTCTATTTCTAGAAGAATTGTTAGGAATAATATTTATTACATGTACAATCATATAAATCTAAACTTTAATGCATTTTATTCATTAGAATTTGAATAAGAATAAACTCGAGTCGTGGTTAGAATAGAGTTAATTCATCTTGTGAAAGGAAGTTAAATACATTAGTTTTATCGATTATCAAAAATGCATGAATATGATTAAGCTACATTATTGAGAACTGAAATAGATAGGAATATGTGGATTCGAATTCAAATAAAATCATCCTTAATTTGATATAAAAACATTTTTTATTACTTTCTTAGATAATTTAGATCAATTACAAAAATCAAATTTCTTTTGTTCACATAATTCGAATAACATACAAAAGTAATAAACTTGAATTGAAATTTATTCTTTGTGGGACGATAACTCTTAACTCACTAAATCTATTACTTGTCAACAGATATATACGCTTGCGGATTTTGCACGAAACAAATTTTTAACGTCGTTGTCAAAGAATAAAGTATTAAATTTAAGTTTATTAGTTTATATAGTATTCAATTTTTTTTTTGTTTAAGGCTATTATTTACACATCTAATCTCTCTTATTTGATTTTGGCAGTGTATGAAAGGTTTTGAAAAAATTGAGCTCCTACCATTGGATCCCGAGTTTGAAATAATCTTCAGACAACGAAAAAAAGAATGGAGAGAAACAAGAGAAGTTGTAGAAAATTAAAATCAAATTCAGTTACCAACAGATCCACCAAAACAACAAGATCTACAAGAGCAATTGCCAACAGTGGAGAAGCTCTTAGGGATTATTTAAATTCCATACATACTCCTGTGCAACAAGGTATAGTTTATTTACATATTGAGCAGGCCATTGTTCACATTAGACCTAATATCATCAACCTATTTCAGAATTATCGTGATATCCAGTACTTTAGAAAATCAACTGAAAATCCTCATAGGCATAATCAAACCTTCTTCGTAGATCATTACGAAGGCATGTTAGTTGATGCTTTTCCACTGAGCCTATTTCTTCATACGTTAAGCCCATGTGTGGTCCCTTTAAATTAAAATTTATTTTTCTCTCTTTTCTTATGAACCACACATTCTTTAACAAAATAATATTACACGTAAACCTAAAATAATTTTTTCTTTTTAAACCACACATTCACCAAAAATTACTATTTCTATCATTATAATGTAGAATACTGGAGCCCAAATAGGGGCTAAAGGAATGCGCACGAGAATGACTACACAAAGTACTTTCTAGGAGCATCATTTCATGGAATGACATGGTACAGAAATTCACTTTGAAATTCTTTCCGCCTTATCGTGTCCATCAGATCAAAATTGAACCCCCTACATTCAAGCAAACGGATATCTAGAGCTATCCAGAAGCATGGAGAAGATTTAAGAATTACTTCAGAAATTGCCCCAATCTATACATTTATACGAATACTAAGGTCTAAATCTTCTATTTAGGCCTGCATCCTGAATACCGTAACTTGATCCACGCTTCAACAGGAGGCCAATCACGGATATTCCCTTAGACAGTGCCTTAGATATCTTTGAGAAAATAATTAAAAATCGGATCATGTGGCTAAGAGACAGGGAATCACCAAGGAAAACAATAGGTATTCACAATAATAGCGCAGTTACATTATTGGCAGCCCAGATGAAAGTACTAACAAAAAAATTGGACAATATCACTCAAAATGAGGGCACAGTGCACCAACCAACACCAGTTGCGAGGCTGTAGAACAAATCATACAACTGCAAGTTGTTCATTAGCATCAAAGCATGCTTATCAGACTTACGAGGTTAGTTATGCATAGAACTTACAAAGGTAGCAGAACAATCCTTACTCCAACACCTATAATCCAGGTTAGGGATGTCAGATTTAGAGCAATCTACTATGATTTCAACAACATCAAGAGAAGAAATCGTCGTTGGAACAAGAGAAGAAGTCATTGTTGGAATAATGAGTGGCCCAGTTCACTATCAAAAGTGAGACTAATTTCTAGAACTAGCAGACTATTCTTCAAAACCAGCAGGCTGCAATTAAAACTTTTAAAACTCAGGTGGGACAGATAGCAGCTGCATTAGCCAACATAGCACAAGGTATCCTGCTAAATGATATAAAAAAAAAAAACCCAAGAGAGTAGGTATTAGCAGTTGAAGCATTGATTTATGCAATTATTGAGGCAACATCAATCAAACCTACTACCATGTTTGAATTTATGTGCCGCCTATCCAATTCCTCAAAGACTTCCAAGACAACCTAAAGATGAACATGTTCAAGCCATTACAACAAGAAGTGGAGTTCAGCTGCCAAAAACCACTATGTAGAAGAAAGGGACCGATGAGAATAATTTACCTACCATAGGAGAGGAATAATTGGCTCAATCTAAAACATTAGCAAAGGATGCACAAGAAGAACATTTAGACAATCTACGGATTAAGACAACCATTCCTATCATAAATATACACCTCCAGTCTCATTCCCTCAAAGGTCGTAGAAAAATAAGTTGAAAAAGCAATTTAAAAATTCTTGGATGAAATCAAACAACTTCTCATCAACATTCATTTCATTGACGTCATTCTATAGTTTTCTAATTATACTAAGTTTTTGAAAGAGATATTAACCAAGAAGAGAAAGCTACTAGTAGATGAAATAGTGGATTTGACAGAAGAGTTCAATGCAATCATACAACATAAGCTCTTTCCTAAATTAAAAGATTCAGGGAGTTTCACTGTATCTTGCTCTATAGGAAATTCACATGATTTAAATAGTTTAATTTATTATGGAGCATGTATTAACTTGATACTACTGTCTATCTACAAGAAATTAGGATTGGATGATCTGAAAACAACATCAATAATTCTATAGGTGGCTTACATGACACTCAAACATTCTTATGGAGTGGTAGAGGATATGCTCATCAAAGTTGGAGATAACTTCTTTCCTGCTGATTTCATCATCCTTCATATAGATGCTCAACACATGTAATTAGTTTTAGGGAGACAATTCTTAGCAACTGTACAAGCATTAATGGATTTTGAAAAATGTTAATTAATCTTAAGGGTGGAAGAAAACAATAAAGCTTCATAATGAATAGTCCACTCAAGCAACCATATAACAGTGAAGAGCGCAAAAGGATAGACCATTAAGAAGGCAACAAGAACAAGATGGAAGAATATGGAATTGCTAGGTGGGACAACAATGGAAATCTTCTAATCTAGATGTTCAAAAATGAATTAAAAAACAACTGACAGTGTAGCCGATATACGGCTAAAACTCTCTTCTCAAGCCTCCATAAGTAGCCAAAATATAAATTTAGGCTAATGACTATAAACAAACACTTATTGAGAGGCAACACAATTTTCTTTCCTTTTATTTATTTTGCTTTTTAGAAATAGAATTAATAATTTTGATTTGTTTTTAGTAGTATAGGGAATTTTCCTCCCCATATTTTTCTTTAGATTGTGTTTGATCTTATTATAAAGTGTTCCACGTTATGATTGATTTTCTAATTATTTGAAAGAACGCCTAAACACACTGGATAAGAGAAAAGACATAGC
>CAIGRP010028439.1:0-32234 GCA_903798385.1 Fraxinus cuspidata | reverse complement strand
TTATTGTGAGTCTCCTAACACTACAACAAACAACTAATTATCTAATTGATTGCCAAACAATTAAATAATGTAATAGGTATGCAAAATTAATCAAGAAACACGAGAAATACTAAATTACTAGTCTTGAATTAAAAATAAACAACAAATAAGGTTCATATACATCCATTATAAAAGCGGAACTAACATAACATATTAATATATAAATTACAAGAAGAATAATAGAAAAAATCACCCGAATCATGAAATAATTTAAAAGATGTCGATCTTTAAATCTACTGTTGAATTCTTCGAAATTTTAATATAATTGACCTTCAATTTCTTGTTAGGGTTTGATATCCTCTATCAAAATATAACAATTGGTCTCTTGTTCTTGATGAATATGATGATACTATTGTGTATGAAGAGGTAATAGAGAATTTTTTTCAATGTGTAGCCCAAGTTTTGTATTTATTAGAGTCAGAAAATATGTTAAAATCGCGTTCAATTTGGATTCCAAAAATGTTTTGAATCTCGAAAAGATACTGCTAATTCATCTGTAGAAATAGCCCACTTGCGCATAGGCATAACTACTGCGTGCGCATTGAGTATTTTTGTTTTCGGTAAGTAATATATAGGGTTGTGCGCGCGTAGATTTGAGTCGTTTTGTCTCTACACAGTTTTCGGTATTTTGGTCATAACTTTCCCTCCCGACATTCGATTAAGATGATTGAAAGTGCGTTGAAAATCTAACTCGGAGGGTTATAATTCTTATAAAAATACAATTTTTCCAATTTGAATGTTTACTATCTAAAAAATGGATCTTAAGTTGAGGTTAAAAATTCGGAGCATAACTTCATCGACTAGAAATTGATTTGTAAAAATATTTCAACTATATTTTACTCCTTTGACCTCTAATTGCATCTCATATTTGATCTTCAATATCATTTTATGGTCCGAATAAACTATTGGATATTTACACTTTGGTCCCCAAACTTTGGATTTCTTTCATTTTGCCCCTTTTCGTTCTTTTCTTTCAATCCTATCAATTTGCATTGAGTTCAACCTAATAAACATAATTCACAAATAATTAAGTTATAGTTCATCCAAATTATTAACAAATACTCCAATTTAATGGTCTAAATAAGTGTACAAAATACACTTATTACGATTCCAAAATTTATTTACGTGAGTTGTGAATTAATTTTTCATATTTCTTATTTCCCAATATTTTAATTTTTTTGGTAATTTGTCGAGTTTTAATATCTCGTGGCATTGTTTAGAGAACTTTAGGAGATTTTTAAAAGTATTTAATCACGGTGAAAGAACTTTTTCAAATAAAAAAAATGTATTTGAGATGTATATTACAAATAAATAAATAAATGAGATTTTATGAATAATTTTTCAAAAATACAAACAGAGAGTAGCTTAAAAAATGAACTTTTAGGAAAAAAAATTTCAAAAATATAAACAGTAAGTTGCTTTTCATATTAACTATATGATATTATGATTAGTATGTTCGACTCAAGAATTAAACATGATTCCTTGTCATGTACTAAAGTGTTGGAATTGTCAATGAATTTGATCAAATTAAACTCTGGAAATTAAAATTCAAACTTTAATTTAAGTCAAATTTAAAGTCAACAATTAATTTTAATCAAACATTTCATAGGATTCACAACTTTTCGACAATATATTCCATCAATTTTTATTAAAATCTATTAAAAAATTTATTTAATCTCCACTAAACAGTGACTATATATATATATATATACTTTTAATTTTCAAATATAGAATATCATAATTTTAATTATAATCGCTTTGCTAATCAAGATATTCTATGGAGGAGTTTTCTGATAATGATTGTCGTCAAGTAAAGTTCGGTTCCTAATATTGCTTGAGTTTCTTTTGATTTTCGAGTGTATTTATAGATTAGCCAAGCTTGTGGAGTCTTTGGTCTTTTAGCATTACTTGGACACATGTTGAATTATTACTAGCGATCCTCTTGCAAGATGTCATTTTAAAGAACAATTCCCCTTGCACATGAGAATTGTATAAAGATCTTTTACAGGTTTTATTTATTTTTATTTTTTTCTTTTGGCAACTTCGAATGTCGCCACATGTAGTTTGTAAATAAATAAATCTGTCACCTAGCCTATACATATAGCACGATTGCATTTTAAATAGGTCTATGGTACGTGGCTGTTATTCATTGAGTTTGATGTTACTTTCTCTTGATTATATGAATTACCTTCTCACATGCTCCCCGAAATATTTGTGCGACATGGCATTTCTCCTATACTTCTACATGATTGGCAAGATGTTAGCATGTTTCTATTTGAGACATCCGTTCAACGTTTTAGATGCTAGGGTTAGATTACGAGGTTTTGATCCCAAAAGTTCAACTTCGTCTAGATGGAACCCAGGGCCATTTGGTGAAAATCTTTGCCCACATGAAGCGATGATTTGCAAACAAAGATTCAATTATGCGAAGCGATATTAGCTAAGCTTATTTGAGTCTATTCCAAAATGATCGAAGTGATAATGATGATGTCACCTCTTACGTTACTTCTGGACCATTGTATGCCTCGTGGACTCTCGTAGGAACAATTTTCATCCCTAAAATCTTCGTATATTCAACGGAAGGACTTTCAACCAAAAGATAAAAATAATAGAAATTAAGAATAAAAATCAGGTTACGGTGACGGTAGCCAAACAATGCTTAGCTTGCAGGCCCCACAATTATGGGCCCAGCAATCGATGCACAACGAGAAGAACAGAATATAAGAATATAACCCACCATTCACCCATTCAACTGCTTCAATTTGACAAAAACAAAAACTCCGAGCCATAGAGCTCTCCGACGGCCTCCCATCTCCCCGCCTTAGGGGTTGGGCGGCGCGCGGTGCCACCTCCTCAATGTCACACCCCACAACTCCATCGCCACCACATCAGCCACCCTTCTCCCCTCCGCCGCCTCATGTAACTTTCTCTCGGTGCAAACAGAGTTCTTGGTCGCCCGACTCCTACCGCGACGAGGCGTGGCTTCGGCGTAAGGATCGCCGTAACCGACGGAGCAAGAGCGTCACCGACGAGGATTTAGATGAACTGAAGGCCTGCATAGAGCTTGGATTTGGATTTGACTCTCCCAAAATGGACCAGCGGCTGTCTGATACTTTTCCGGATTATGAACTTTACTATTCAGTGAACAAACATTACAACGATTCTATTTCAAAGCCGCCGCTGCCGCCATTATCTTCCGCCACCTCCGAGTGCGATACGCTATCTCCCCTTGGAAGCCCTCACACCATTTTTGGCCCCGGTAATACATCACTTTCTTACTTTTTTCTCAAAATTTTCTTTAGGTTTTTATGATCTCGACTCTCGATCTTGTTACACGCTTTGTCTCCAACTAAACTAAGATTAAAAACTCCTTTACAAGAATTGTTAGATGGATCAGAGATTCACCCGAAGAGTTGGTTCTGTATTCATTAAGAAAATAGTTGGGTTTTTTCAAGATTGATGTTCTTAAACGATCCTGACTTTTGTTTCTTTTTTTCTCAGGGGATAATCCACAAACGGTGAAGACAAGGTTGAGACAATGGGCACAAATGGTTGCTTGTGCAGTGCGTCAATCTCCAAGTTGATGAAGGAAAAAAGTGTTTCAAAATTAATATGTTCCAAGGGTTTCAGTTTAAGCAAAAACATAATTAATTATAAGTAATGCCAACCAACAAAATAATTTGATATTTCGAAGTGATATAATTTGCCCACCCCACCTCTACCCACCCCCAACAACTGTATAATTGTTAAACATGACCAAAGTGGGAAATAACTTGGATTTCTACTTGGGGTTTATTGACTTTTTGTCTGATTGTTATCATTGTATGGTGTTGCTCAAGCTCATGTAAATTGCTTTTTTTTTTTCCCTCTTTTGCTTTTACTTTTAGTACTACTTTGGTTAAGGTACTAGATTTCATGTCTAAAAGATGATGCTAATTGAAAGATTAATATTATTGAGCACCATTGCATTATAATACCAATCTAAGTGATATCATTTGTCATTAAATGAAATGTACAATTAAATTTTACAATTATTTGAATATATCACATAAATAGGCGTTCTAACATCACTGATATTATATAACATTATTTTAATTGGAAAAGGTGTAGTAAAGTTGTTAGTGTAATTTGTTTGTCGATTTATGTTAAGCTTTCATTTTAATCCTTTTCTTATATTTTTGTGTTTGTAATTTCACTTTAAGAGATTTTTAACAAAAGGGTAATTCCGATTTCCTTTTCTCAATAAGATCATTTAATTTCATTCAAGCCCGTTGTTATTAAGCCCCTGTTTGATGTGGGTTAAAATTAAATTTTTAGTAAGTTGATGAAATGTGTGGTTGAAAAGTTGTGGATCCAATAAAATATATGGTTAAAATTAATTATTGACTTTGAATTAGATTAAAATTTGGATTTTAATTTGTACCAAACTGGAGTTAAATGTCAATAGTAAAAATCCAATCTACGTTAGTATTAGTATATTATTATTTTATTATAGTTAATTTTGAATTATGGAAATTTTATTTGTATATATACATATGCACGTGATTCCCTTCTTTACAAATGGATGATCTGCGAGATGTAACTTGATATCTTTATTATTAAACCTACTATTTTGTTAATAACAAAAGTTCAATTTAGATTTTTTTAAAAATAGTTTTAAGTAAATGATTTTTATAGAGCAAAGATTTTTTTTTTTTTATAGACTTTTATTTAAAGAATTCTATAGAATTCAATTGATTTTTACTGTCTTTCATTTTAAGGGGAAAAAAAAATCTTGTATATAACTTATTGCATATTCTTTTAAATTGCTACTTGCATGACATAATAATCCACAAAACAGTAAAAAAAATTTATTTCTAATTCAATAGAAGTAATTTTTTTAAAAAAATATTAAAATATAAGTAGAAAAAAACAATATATATATATATATATATATAAATGCTTAGTACCGTGCTTAAGTGGCACACTACATTAGTGGATAGTTTGTTTACCACCTAAGCATGTTGCTTAGCTTAAATTAAGTGTCGTGCTTAAGAGATCAAATTCGCTTATATGTTTCAATATTTTTTATGGAAAAATTCTCTAATGTTCAATATTATCAATATCTTTAAAGCTGTAAAAGTTATTAAATTAAACAAGCAATCAATATATAAAAATGAATTACAAATTAATTTATTTTTTAATTAAAAATTCTTTCTATGTAGAATAAATGGAGGAAACCATGAAAATGAAGGGACTAAAAAATCTTAGAAGAATTTTTATTTACAAATTATCGTTTTCATAGAAAATGAGAAAATGATGAAAAGAAGAAATAATAATATTAAAAATAAAATGATAATAAAAAGTTGACGATAGAGAAAATATTAATTTTATGTAACATGGATCTACAATGAAAGAGAAATACAAATATTGCAGATGGACATATATTTTTTTCTTTTTTAATTTTTGCGAAGTCTTTCAACATCTCTCGAGGGTGAATTAGACTTTTTATTAGATTTGGTATCTGTACTTTCTCCTTAAAAATTAATAAATGAAGAATTTCATAAAAGTCATCGACATTTGAATACTTATTTTTTTTTTTTGAAACTTCTAAAAAATATGTATGACTTTTAAAAGTGAAAATCTATAATGTCCCAAGACTTTTTAAATATACTAATAAACACAAATATATCATTAAATATAAGAATTAAATTATTCCTTCTAACAAAAATAACTTTTTAAAATAAAATTCCAAAATTTTAGACTACCCTAGTCGAGTCCAGCATTTAATAATAACTATCTATATTCTCTTCTAGCATGTTTTACCCATTGACGTCAATGCAATTTATAGACCACATTTCCCTCTAACCATATTCAGAGATGGCCTGAATTGAAATGCACATGAAATTTATCTCTCTCATTAATATTGTAGTGCTTAACAAGAGGAAATGATTAAATCAAATATTTATTTCCAACCACATTTTTGAACAGTGAGACAGTGATGGGACCTGCCAAATAATTGTATTCTTTAATTATTTTCATTTTTTGTGTGGATGCGATGAGGTGTGGCAGGCGCAGATGGAGGTATAAATATCTGTTCAATCATTTATTTATTTTAAAAATTTAAAGAAATTAAATTATTACTGATCTATTAAGCATACTGAACGGATTCAAGATACGAGTTTCCAATTTTTTCGTCAGAAAACCAGCATAAAAAAGAACATCGATAGGCATATCACCATAAACAATCCCACACACATACATATACCAGTCTCAGCTAGTGTTCTAAAAGGTGTGTCTTAAACATTGCGCGGCAGAAATGCCAAACCTAGTGGATTGGCGCCTTATTTAGCGATTAATGGCAATCTTTGACAGCTAATGCATGCCTAGGAGCTATCCAGGTGCGCATTATTATCTTCTTTTTATTTTTTTTTCCTAATTTTTTAACAATTCTTTTAAGTTAAAACTTAAAGACTAATTTATATTTAAAACTTATCTTTTTGTTGAAAAATTTTAGAAAATATATAAAATTTCTATAAATCTCTTTTAAATGTTTGGTTGATATTATTTTTAATTATTAAATAAATTTTTGATTAATCAAAGATTTAAAAAAATATTAAAATAAGAAAACGTTTTTTTAAGCTCATGCCTCGCCTAGCCTATAACTTAGCCTCCACGCATCGTCACTCATTACGTCTTTTAGAACACTGATCCCAGAACGCTATGAAATGTCAGAAGAGGCTTGTAACAGCAGCATATCGTGTAACAGTGAAAAAATGGGAACAATATGCAAAATCATGGCAGGACACTTCAATACAATTTCCCTTCCAACATTAACATCAAATAGGCGATTGAGTTCTCTAACTTTAATAATCACGAACAATAATGAACGACATATGATCTGTTGGTGCTATTACAGTTCCAATACATCAAACCAAGTTGTAAAAGAAAAGAGAAACTATTCTGGGTTGTGCCCAAGCAAAGATGAAGAATAGGGCAAATACCCAGAGGGACTTGGAGACTGCCATATTTGGAAATGACAATCACCAGCTGGTTCTGCAATCCAACGAAAACCATTTTTACCACAAAAAGAAAATTGCAAAACTAAGCATTTTGCGAATCCCTAAAATTGAAGACCCAAAAGCTAGAATGTTACTATCAAAAGTGATGCTCACTTCCAATCTTTCCAGTATTCGCCATAAACCCTAATGTCTCATGCTGCATTAGAACTTCCACTTGTGGTTTGTTTAGCCACATATATTTGTTTCATTTTTGAACCAAGACCACCGTTTTCTGAACCAGCAGACTGGTTCCTTCCATGGAAACCCATTCTTCGATAGGACCACTCATTTCCTGCTTTGTTTCTTTGGGACATCCCACCACCTCTTTGATAATTATAGCCAGAGGAATTGCCCTGCCAGGTCGATGCATTCTTCTGAGGGAACGGCTGAGTCTTCAGAGAATTAGTGCTTTGGTATTTACCATTTTTGTCAATGCCATTCTTAAGAACGTTAGTCTTGCCAGACTCCGCAGTAGCACTTCCTGTGGAGCTTTGATCAATGCCATTCTGGGCAGATGTGCCTGAATTGATGGATCTCAACGTATCTTCTAATCCTAACTCAGCAGGAAACTGGACAATATTTGTATCTGCTGCCACAGAAAAAGTTGGGTCATTCTCTGATGGTGTTGAAATTCGAGACTCAGAAAACCTATTGACATTTAATGATTGGTCAATGGAATGCCCATGGCTGACTTGGGAAGGCAGTACAACGTCTGGTTGTTGCTGCAATGGTCGTGAGAGAGGCAGAGAGTGAAGTGGTGATGCAGGAAGATGTGGCCAGCGAACTTGAACAGATAGGTCCGGTGCAGACTGAAATCAAGTTCAAGACATTCAAAGTTATTACATATAGCATTTTTTTTAAAAAGATACTGGATGATAGCTGCTCAAAGCCAATAACAAAATAACAACAAATTCTGTAGTACTCTAATCTACTAAGTCATTCTTCAATAGCAGATAAAAGACCTCGCAAAATGAAAACATAGCTTCTTGTAAAATCACAATTTTCAACATTAGGATTATAAGTTTTCTTTTTGTCACAAGCAATCTAAGTTATCATATTCACAATTCCATTTTTTTTTTTTTTTGTCTTATTAATAATAATGATGATATTGGAGACACGATAATAACGCATGTTCCAAAGGGTGACTGTATTAGGTATTTAGGTTCGATTAATAACAAGGACGGACTTGAGGAGGATGTCACACATAGGCTAGAGAAGGTTTCATAGAATGGAAAAATTCTGTGAAGACTTCCATCACAGAAATATCCATGTAAGGTCGAAAGCAAGTTCGTATTAGACCAATTATGCATGGTAGTGAGTGTTGGGCAGTTTAAAAGACCAGAATGTAGTGTAGTAGCAATGAGAATATTAAGATTAACGTGAAATCATATTGAAATAGATTAAAAATAAAATCAGAATACATGTCAACATAGAGATGACACTAATTGAGGCAAAAAATGGAAGGAGACTTGGGTGGTTGGAACGTCTTTCATAAACCTAAAGAAATCTCATTCATAAGAATGAGATATAGAACTCGTTAAAGGAGTGATTAGAGTAAAAATAGCATAAGACTAGAAGTTGCAAGGACTAAATCATGTTGGATATTCCAATAAATGTATCCATAGATCAATGGAGCAGTGAAAAAGGGTTCATGTAGCCAAATTAATCACAAATAGAGCTTAGTTTGTTTACTACTATCAAGAATGAAAACTAAACAAGTGAAGAAAGAAAATGACAATAGAACAGCGAGACTAAAACACAACTTCAATAGCATTATATGATTTACACAACACAAAAAATCTTTTACCTTGAATGGAGATACATCAAACATGGGCAAATGGGAGGCAATGGGCAAGAGTGGTGATCCAGGGGCAAGATGCTGAACAGCAGCAGCCATGTTGGACATATTTCGTTGCGCAGTAGTATTCATACTGCTCATCTCTCCCTCACCAATATGCATGGCCGAAGATGTTGGATTGTGTTTCCAATCAGATTGCTTACCAGAAGGGATATAGGAGGTACCCATAAAACTCAAACCAACCTGTCCGTATTGTCCCACAGGAGCAAAATGGTTATAAACAACCATATGCGGAGGCCCCTGCACCCCAGGAATACCACCACCAGGCGGACTAATGAAAGGACCAGTATATCCAGCAGGAGGACCATAAATTGAGTCCAGGCTAGAATGACATTGTTGCCAGGTACCAGTAGGTCCCGAACTTGATACTGTACTATTATGGGGTTGCGATTGCGTACCAGAAGAATCTTCACATGCACCAAAGGCAAAGATTGGACCCCCCAACATCGGATTCATCTCATAGAAGGGGAAATGCGAAGGTGGACCCGCAGGAAATTGAGAAAGCATCTGTGGTGTAGAACTCTGGGGACTTGGCATAGGTGGCCATAAGGATATTGGAGTTGTCTCAACAGAAAGATCTACAGGAAGAGCTACGCTTAACGATTCTTCACCTCGTGATTGATTTGCCAATTGCTGATCTTCTGATACGGCTGTAATAAATTCAAAGAGACAAATGAACTTGCCAACGAAAAGGTAAAAGGATTCTCTCTGAAAATGTGGGGTGGGGATGGGGACTTCAAGCCTACCTGCTATAATTTCACCGATGTCAGCACCTCTGAAGTTTTTGGCATCTGAGAAATCCACAGATCCTACCCCGTGGGCAACTATCTCATCATTACTGATGGCTGCAACAGCAATTGCGGAAGCAGCTGCTTCAGCTTCAGCCTCACTATCTTGTAGGGCAGTGCAAGAGTCAGTGCGGTGTTTCTCCTTTTCAAAGAGAGGAGAACTATCTTTCTCAGCAGCAGAAAGATTGCGGGATATTTGTATGTCAGGTCGATTGGAACCTGGAGCCCCAATCCCATGGGAAACGACACGACTAGTTGGAGGAAAGACTGTTGGAGAGGTAACAGCACCTGCTGGATAGATAAAGCAGTAAGAAATTTATCGATTGAAACTAAAGAAGAAATTTAAGCTTGCAGTATAATAAATTGTACCGAATTGAATTTTCTCTCCAGCAAGCAGGGAATTGATTGGACTTGCACCAGAAGAAAAAGACTTATCCTTTGATAACATGGATGATGGCAAGACGGGATCACTAACAGTGCTGGAATGGCCTTCAACAGAAATGTGTGAATCATATCGAGCAGGCTTCATAGCCTCCTCAAGTTGAGTCTGGGTCAAGGCCATAACCTGCGAGAAATTAAATTTATCAGTAGAAGCATTTTCACTGCACAGAAATAGTCAAATTGGTTTAAAAAGGAAATATGGATCTCTTTTAATATGGAAGTGGGTTGAGATTTGAAGAAGAAACTGGTATCATGATGCCAAAAAAAGGAGCTCTAGTAGAATAAACAAAATTAACATGGATTAGTGTCACAAGAAGAAGACAGAGAAAGGCTGGGAAACTATGGTATCAGTTGTATGTTAGTGAGGATCAACATCCACATATTCAGGAGCTAATCACATGGAATGACTAGTAGAACAAAACAAGAAAAGAAGACCTCTTAGTATCAATATTCATAACATAAGAAGCTCTAAGAATCACCAAAGTTTCCTTGGAACCAACCCTGTTCCATGATACAAAGCTTACGCATGATATCCAACAACTAATATCAATTTGATTAAATTCCTTTTTGGGTGACAATATACAAAAACACGTCTTCCAGGGAAAATGGCACCATATAAAATCCTAGTGAATGAAGATTTACTTGGAAGTAAGATGGGATTGAAGATGAAAGGATGGCAGTGATTATAATCATAAATAAGACTTTATGTAAAGAACTTGATTCAAATGGCATATCATGATTATGATTTGATAAAATCAGGACATCTGAGAGCATGCAAACACAAAATTTCAACATAATTTTAGCTCATATAGATATTAAGTGGGTGTTTGGTGGAGATTAAAATTAGATTTTTAGTAGGTTGTGATAGAAGTTTTTGAAATGTATGGTTGAAAAGCTGTGGGACCATGAAAGATGTGATTAATATTGATTGTTTGACTTTGACTTAGATTAAAATCTGATTTTAATCCGAAACAAACAGGGCCTAAGAACTTTTTCAAGACAGGTTAGGTTTAGCACACATTTTTTTTCATCAAGAACTAAGATATGCCGCGGCAATGATCCCCCTCTTGTTCTTCTATCTCGAGTCTATGACCGAGATTTTATGAATGAAATAGACATGTCCTATTCTACACCGTGAAAATTGTGAACAGAATTATAGAAGTCAAACTGCAAATAAAAGTTGAAAGTCACAAACTAAATTCCAGTCTGTTATAGAAAATAATAATTAATAGATCAAATGATAGATAGTTTTTGCATCTTCTTAATCTCTTTTACTAGAAGTGGACAGTAAATGTAAGAGCTGGGAAGCACTCCCACGTGTGCTAATAATCACCACCTACAACTAACCCATATCAATAAAAGCAATAGTTCAGCATACCTGTTGATTAAATCCTGCAGCGCCCCAAGTACTCACATCTGAATGGAAATTATCCAATACCTTATTTTTGTTCTCAAACATTTTTGCAGTCTCAAGGTCTTTTCCACTTTTATTAGAAACAACAGAAACCGATTCTGTTCGGACGGAACTGCAGAAATATAGAAGCATACACATAAGAATACTTCTAAATAAGTGTCACAAGCAAACTTTATATTAAAGGATGTGTACGTGATGGCATGAGGTGGTGTCATAGCCGGAGTTTTAGTATTCAGAGCAGGAGTGCCCATTGGAGCCAGTGGTGGGGAAACTTCAGTGGTTCCTGTGGATACTTCTTTATCGCCCAAGCTTTTCCCCCCCGAGGCAACAAAATCGAAGTGAGAGTTGGTTGATGATTGTCTAGCCAGTGGTGCAGAAAGCTTATTTGGACTAGTTGTGACCACAACACTTTGTCTAGGAGCACGAGATTTGGGCAGTAGCTGAGATGAGAGAGAGAGAACATAACTGAGTAATTGCACATCAGAAAACTGCCAAATGAGAAAATATGACAGAACAATAATCTTCTAGAGCATCAATACCTTCGTGGCCCGTGATTTTTCCTTGCTTTCTTTTTCTTTCTGCTCACGTCGATCGTTCAGCATTTGCCTTTTGGATCTCACTTCAATGAAGTCATCTTCATCACTGGGAGCTTCTATGCCAGGTTGTTTATAAACACGAACAACACCACTTTGCAAAGGAGCATCAACATCCTCCTCAGAAGCATTTCTCTTGATATTTGACTCGCCAGGGGAAGAAATATTCTGCTTCTTCGTTGACGGGTCATTTACACTTTTCTTTCCTAGTCGATCGCTGGAATTCAACTCCTGAGAACTAGTATTTCCAGACAATGAGCTCTCTGGTTCAACTCTCTGTTTCGATGGTCTATTATAGATAGTACCTCTCTTAGAACCACCTCTTGCAATAATTCCCACATCTCTTCTTTTGTAATTTGACTTATCAACTGAGCCTCCGTTCTTACCAGTAGTCTGTTCTAGTTTCTTTTCATTATCCCGTACTCGAAATTCAGTTTGCTGAACAGTTCGTCGAGGTTTCCTCTGAAACCCTCTTGATTCTGTAGAAGTATCAGGAGCCACTAAAGAAGATCTTGTGTTGGAATTTTTCACTGCATAGGCATATCTTCTCCCTCTGCTACCACCTATGCCTTGGAGTCTTGGTCCACTGAAATTTTTCTCACCAGAAACATACTTCGATGATGGTTGTACACGCTGCAACTGACTTACAGTTTCCTTCTCCTTTGATGATGATAAGTAATTGTTCGAAACAGAAACATGTTGCCCCTTCTCTTCTGATCGAGAACTAGATTCTACCTTCATCTTGTTATTACAGGCACCAGAAACCTCAGAACTGATTGAATGTGAAAGAAAATCACCTTCCGAACTATCTTCTGCCAAAACCAAACCTAATTCCCTGGAAAGGTTCCCATGAGATTGATCTAGCTGTCCTGACACAAAA
Source organism: Fraxinus cuspidata (assembly GCA_903798385.1). NCBI lineage: Eukaryota > Viridiplantae > Streptophyta > Magnoliopsida > Lamiales > Oleaceae > Fraxinus > Fraxinus cuspidata. The sequence goes on along the minus strand of CAIGRP010028439.1, from coordinate 19,181 downwards.
CTGGACTGGTTATTTACCAAGAGAGAAGCCATCTTATCTTTTACTGCATATGGTGGATCTTGAGCTGTTTGATTAGGCACAGAACCTCCAGCATTCTGATTCAGATTATAATGGACCTGCATGTTCGGCTGGACAAAGGACATTGATTGGTGGGGTAAGGGCAAAATTCCCTGCGAGATTGGAGATGTATAACACAGCTGACTAAATTGGACGATAGGAGGTTGTGAAGGATGCACATGAGTAAGAGATGGACCAACAGAAGGATGAATGTGGAGAGGCATTTGTATTGAACCAATCTGGATAGCAGGAACTGGAGATGGTATCAGAGATGGACCAGAGAACAGCCCAAATTGAAGCTTAACAGGTGCGTCAACCTGAGTCCCAGCAGAATCCATAGATGACATATTGATCTCACCAGCAGCAGATGTAACATCACCTGAAGCTGAGGCGAGTTGTTGAGCAGGTAAAACAGAGCTACCCGAGACATCGACATATAAAAGATCTGATGTAGTTGAGGAATAAGGAGCACTGATAGGTTGACCAGTAGCCGCTGTCAACAACTTATCAGATTCCCGAATCTTCTCAGAGGAGCTATCTTTGCTTGTCCCAAAGGAATCATCTGTAGGCAGAAAACTTTGTTCATCATCTGGAACCCTATTGATAGCTCCTTGTTCTTCCATAATATGAACATGACTTCCAGAAATTCCAAATGTGCTTTCTTCAGTCCCTGAATTTCTCGCAAAATCGTCACTTGGAATTACAACTTCTACGCCGTCGTCAAAGCCTAAGACCACATTGTCAAAAATATGAGAAGAATCTCTGTCCTCGAGCTGCAAATCTTCAAATTTTGGGTCCAGATCAAGATTCCCGTCATCTCCTTCACGCACTTCATCCTCTTCCTGATAACCATCTTCATCCTCATCATATTCCTCTTGCTGCTGCAACTCATCATCATTTTCAGGAGTCCACTCCTGATCCTCAACAGCAGAAGTAGGACTTGGCACTATTATCATGGTATCGTTTCCAGAATTATCATTCAAAATAACAGAATCAATTGCAGATGGCTGATTCTTTTTTCCTTCTGCTACCATGGATATCAAAGGAGAATCTCCAGATTCCAATTCATCATTGGAGAGATGAGGTGGTGAGTTGGGGGGACTTGAAACAGATAGTGAAGATTGTGAATCGCATCTTGATGAAATGTCCTTCAATTTCTGGTCTTCATTAGGAGTGTTTTCTTGCTGCAGTTCAACAAGGTTGGGTAATACAAGGGCTTCCTGGTTACCCCCATAATACCCTGTCTGCCTATTGGATTCATTTCTTGCTCCGTAAGCATAATGGATGCCATTATCTAGGATAGTTGATGGACCAGGATGCTCATTCGCCCCCCTAAAAGTTCTTTGAGAGGAAGCAAGTGGAGGGGGGAGAACGCGAGGCTGCTTCATGGAATGCCGTGACCTCCCATAAGGATAAAGCTCATCTGACTCAGAATTCAGATACAGTCGCTCTGGGTAAGGAGAGCGAGTACTAATGCGAGAATGGCCCTGTCCTAATCCATTATCACCAAATTTATCTACAAAATTATCATGAAATCCGGAATTCATTTCCCTATTTTTGCTGTACAAGTCAACATCCCCTGGCATGTTCCACCTATGGTCTTTCTGACGTCCAAAGTCATCTAAGAAAGGCTCTTGCATGCCTGCTTTGGAATAAGCCCTAGAATTCATGCATCCAGATCCTCCATAGAACTCTTTTCTAGGAACTGCTGTGCCACCACCAAATGTATCTCTTCTCGGACTGTTATAACCAATCTCATGGTCCTGTGCTGATAAGGGCAAGGTACTTACATTTTCAAACATATCCCTTTTCCATGAATTCACACTTTTTCCTCTGTCAAAAAAGCTTGAAGAAACGTCTTTAGGAGGGTAAGGCCCAGAACTGATATCAAAAGGTCCGTCATAAGCAGATGAATCAAACGATGCCGATGTCATTATATTATCCACCATTCTTTCACTGTCTTCCCAGTTGTCCAGGTCAACAGTCCTGGAGCGATCATTTTCCTTCACCCCAGCATCTACTTTGTCATTCACAATCACATTAGCCATGGAAGCATCAATCTTTGAAGTTTCACTCTGCCTCTTGGCCATCCTAGCCTCCAATTCCAAAAGCTTTTGTGTGGCAGCTTGTTTCCTTCTCTCTTCCTCCATAAGAGTTCTATTCTTCTCCTCTTCCCTGGCAATTCTGTGCTCTTCAGCTATCCGAATAGCCTCCAGTCTCTCCTGTTCTGCTCTCCAAGCAGCTTCACGAGCTTCCTCCCCTAACCTCCGCTGCCTATCTTCCTCTTCCCTGATTCTTCTAAGTCTCTCCTCTTCATCTCTTCGAGCTTGCTCCAAAGCTCTTTCTTGTTCATCAATGATCCTCTGCCTCTCAAGCTCTTGCATCATCTGAACTCTTTCAAGTTCTGCTTCAAAAGATTCCCTAACAGGATCGTGAAAATCAGCAGGCTTAGCAACATCCTTCTTCCTCTTAATTACACCACCAAGACCCCCAGGAAAGAGCTCCCTTTCATCGAAACCTGCAGAACCAAAGTCTTTGGAGAAGGGATCCTCCGAAAACAGTCTATCTCCTCTAGAAAAAGCATGTTTCTCCCTACCTAAAGTCAGTTTGACACCAGTCATAGACGGAACTTTCCCACTAGAAGAAAACGGAGATTTAGATAATGCATTATTCTGAAAATTATCACTCCTGTATCTGTTGGGTTGCTCAGCACCATAACGATCTCGATTATTACGCTCAGCCCCTCGATTGTTATGTACTTCCATTGAGTTGTTCCATTGCTGCCGCACTTCTGGAACATGTACCACATCCTTCCTTCCAAATGAAGAACCCCGATTAACAATCACACTGCCATCTCTAACATTGTCGCCAGAATGTGGTGGAAAGTACTTATTGTCCTTCGCAGCATTGTTAGGTCCATCCGTCCTTGCACCAATAACATTTCGGTCATTTCCAACCTCTTGAGAATTTAATCCATTTTTATGAAATGGCGAGGTTCTCCACTTGTTGACTTCCCTGCCTTCCCTACTAGTTGTTCTCAAATCTCTGTTGTAAGGGTCCAGTTTAAGGACTTCACTGGAAAATACTTTTCCAGTTTCATTGTCTCGTTGACTCCAATTATGATTATGAACTGGTTTGTGCAGCAAAACATTGGGCCTGGGCAAGTCAAAATCCCTATCCCAATAATTTTCATTTTTTGAACCCCCAACTTCTCTTCCCCGTTCTGCAAACTCACGACTAGTGTCACGCTCATCATCAGCCCAATCAGATCTCGGATTGAACTGAACCAGTGGCAGTGGACCATGAAAGTAATCTTCCTGCTTCCGAGCGTGATTTTCCATTCGCAAGCCGCCCATCCTATGACCTTCTCCAGCATTCTGCAACGACCCATTTCCAACAGTACTCCTTGAAGACTGTCCCTGTTGCCTTACATCAGCTACCAGACTTGAATGGAAACTTTCCCTCATGTCCTCAGATGTTTCTTCACTCACCACCAGATTCTGTTTTTGGATCGAAGCCTCCTTCTGTTTCTGTGATGTGCCTGATGAAACAGGCCTTGCAGCCTGCAAAGAGGGGAAATCCTCACCTCTCAAAACTGTGACTTTCGCCGCTGATGGTGGAAATACCCGAGCAGTATAACCAGAACGCGCAACTCCAAGATCATCAGATTGAGCCGAACTTGGCAAATAAGAACCACCGCCACAATTTAATCCATCAGTAGCATTCATTCCATCAGCCACATGAACATCAACACTACTCTCATTCTTCTCTGATGAAGCAGTAGCTGCCACAGGCTTGGTCCAGCCCAAACCTGACGAAGTGGGCCTTGGCCCACTTCCAGGACCGACACCACCACCTGGCCCTCCGCCTGGACCTGATAAATCAAACCTTTCGTGTTCTTTCCTCAAGGAGGGCAAATTTAAGGGGTGTGGAACAGAGAGTTTTGGACCAGCCTTCTGTGTACCCCGATTCCTTGATAACGCCACCATTCCCGCACCACCACTCCCAAGGCGCCCCCGTGGCCCAGTGCCACCCTGCCCATAAGAACCACTGCTGCCACTGCCACTAAAAGCTGAATGATGAGAAGGCTGATGCTGCTGTCCATAAGACTTGTTCAGATTCACCGACACAAACTTGGCACCAGAATTAGACATCCCCAAACCAGACTTGTAATCTGAACTGACCTTGAGGATCTCAATCCGAACCAGCGCATCAAAAACCTAACCCAAATTTTCACCCCAGGATATCTCACTGTAAATATATTTTGCAAAAAAATAAAAACAATCAAATCCGAGATTCTGACAGGAGCTCTTCAAAAAAAATATTATTAGAACTAAAAATCAATTAATAGGGAGAGAAAAAAGAGTGTTATTAGTCTAATTAGGGTTTGTTGTAGGATAAATGGAGAAAATAGGGGATCAAGTAAGAAACAAAAAGGCATGGATGGGGAAGAATCAGAAGCGTACCTTTAATGGCGTAGATAGAGGACGGCGGTGCACTCTTCGGGCGCCGCGTAGAGAGAGAAAGTACTACTGTGTGAGAGGAGCGACGGAGATACGTATAGAGAGAGAAAGGTTTTCAGTTTTTATATACACAGAGAGAGAGAGAGAGAGAGAGAGGGAGAGAGAGAGGGGGAAAACTAGGAGTTGATTTCGTTTCATCTTTCAGTTTTATGGCCCTACCCTATATTTACTTACACGTTGAAACCTTAAAACTACGTGAATTTTGCAGATATAAGCCTCAAAAATATATATGCTTGTATGTATGTCCCTTTTTTCATTTCATTTATTTATTTAATAAGGGTTTTCAAAAATTTCTTTTTTATTATTGGCCCAACCATTATTTTAAAAACACCAATGTACTTACTTAATTATTCAATAGCTAATATTGTAATTAATTGTTCTCAAAATTTTATTAACATGAAATCGTTAAAGGAAAAATCGAGGGAGTTTTCCAATAACTTCATCTAATATTTTTTTCTTTTGAAACAATAACGTCATCTAACTAGGCAATGGTAAATTTATGACAAAGACCGTGTTATTTATAGAAACTTTTGTACTTGAATATTGTGTTGGTTCAAAATGATTTAAAATGAAATATACCCTTCTTTCTAAATGTAATAAATTATGAAATATAAAATAATAACAAAGTCTATTTAGTCCTTGTTTGATTCAAATTAAAATTGAGATTTTTATCAAAACTAAAGTTAACAATTAATTATAACTACATATTTCATGTGATTTATAACTTTTTAACCACATATTTTATCTTTTTTTTTATCAAAATCCATTAAAAGTCTGATTTTAATTTCTATCAAACATTAGCTTAATTTAAAAGGTAAATTGCACTACCATCCTCAATTTTTGAACTTTATGTAATCTCATTCCCATTTTTTTTTATGACAAATAGATCATCAACAATCAATTTATTAGCGACACGAGTCCTCATTGAACAAGTTATTTGTAAAATTTCATTAAATTTATAAGATTTTTTAAGTGTTAAACAATAATCTTATAATCTTCTAAATAGTTTTTATGTTATGGGTACGTAACATTAGCAATAGTGCTTGAACAGTTAATGTTATCAAACATAAATTTTGAATAGATCATCACTTTGAACTTTTTTTTTAATAAATGTTTAAATTATAAATAGAAAAAAAAAATGAAAGCCGGTGGATCATTCGAAATGTACAGATAAAAATATTTTAAATATTTTATAATAATTTATAAACATAAGCCAAACATAATACAGACTAAATAGTTATCTCCTGAGTTTTGACTCACACATGCGGTCGCATCTATAAAGGTGAAATGCATGGGCTGTTGCACATAGAAAAGCTAGAAATTGGCTTCTTTGATGTGAGAGTAAATGAATTGGTTGGTCTTAATACTGTCCCTTTAAATATCAAAAGACGTTTTGGTTGAGAATCTCTATGAGCTTTTAGTGTAAGACATGATTCTTTATTTATGCATAATCAATTAAGTCCCTAATTTTAGAACGTGATGATTTTCACAATTTCAGAATTTGGGAGAAAATGTACCTTGATCCATGATGACCTTTTTTTTTTTAATTAGAATTCATTTGTAGATAAGAAATCTTTAGGCAACTAGGTTTCTCTCTCTTGACCCCTTGGGCTTTCTTTTTATGCATTCTTGATGGAGAGAAAACGGTATATTTAGAGGGTAGAGAGATGATCGAGTCTTAAATAAATTCTCCATTAATTCACATTCCATCAATGTCAACAATTATTGAAATCATTCTTTTAACTCAAATAGGGTATAGCACTTAATTAATCTTAAACCATAATCATCCTTTAATTACTTATAAAGATAGTCATCTTAATAAATAAATAACCATATCAATAAACACACGGGCCATAAATTTTTAGAAACCATTTATCATTCTCACACTTGGCCCATGTGTCATAATTTAACATCGTGGTTTAATAATAAAACGTAATATGCATGGTATAAGTTAAATATATTATTATATTGATCAAACCATAAATCATTATTAAGCAAAAAACTAATAAGGATCGTGGCAGTTATATGTAATTAGTTTGACATAGTCCATTCCATGTGTCACGATGTTAGTTTTGAACTTAATTTGACTAACAACGAGATTTATTATAATGGTCCCACAGTAAGGCCTTCATCAGAGACAACTTTTAGAAGAGGAATATAAAATTAGAGACAAGACATAAAAGAGCTCAGTGTCAAATACATAATATCAATATTGAAAACCGCTAATATCCATTCTTTCGATATGTTCATGAAATATCTTTGGTAGCAATCATTTAATCAATGAATTTGCAACCATTAGATTTGAGCTAATATGGTCAATTGACACTCCTTGTTTCTGAACATATTCTTTAACGGCAAAGTATTTCAATTCCATGCATTTAACACCTTTTGAATATTTGTCGTTCTTAAAGAAGAAAACTATCGCGGAGTTGTCATAATAAATTTTCAGCAGCGTGGCAATAGTGTCGATAATTTCAAATCCTAAAATAAAATTTTGATAGCCATAAACCCTGAATTGTAGCATCAAAGTATGCTACAAACTCAGCCTCCATAGTAGATACTTTTTCATAAGATTGTTCATCTCACTATAGAAACAAGTAACCAAATGTGGATTTCCTAGTATCAAAATCCGAATTTGAATATCCCATAACCTCAAGATGAGATGATCTCCTGTGAGTGAACATGTAGTTTTTCATTCATTACAGATACCTCAATACTTTCTTTACAGCTTTCCAATGATTCATTCGTGGATTACTTTGATACCAACCCGACATTCTAACAACAAAACTGATGTTTGGCCTAGTACAAGTTTATGCATACATCAAACTCCCAACAATAGATGCATAAGGAATTGCTTCCATTTTTTATCGTTCGAATTCATTCTTTGGACATTGCATAAAATTGAATTTGTCTCATTTATGAATTGGAACGATACTTGTAAAGCAATTCTCCATCTCATCTCTCTCTAAAACTTTATTAATACATGATTTTTAAGACAATCCCAACATGTTCGAATCTTGAGGATGCGATATAAAGTCGTAATGGGGATAAGAAGGCAAATGCCCTCCCACGATATGTATGATATAACAAATTGGGCACAAATGTTGGGTTGTTACAAAAAACACGCATTTTTTATAGAAATTTTGTAAAATTGGAATTTCTTAAAATATTGGGCTGTTCTCTTTGTGTTTCAGTTTTGTATTTTGAGTTTTGAATTCATTTTGAGTTTCGCGCTTTGAGTGTCCATTTTGAAATTGTTGAAAATGTATTATTTTTGGCATTTTGAAAAATTATTTTGAAAACACCCAAAACACGTTTTGAAAATTTTGACTTGATTATAACTGAAAACACTTAAAACGACAAATTTGTCGTTTTGTGTTTTCTTTGTAAAATTTTAATTTGTTTTCAAAAATGCGTTTTCGAAAATGGGAAAGAGAAGGCGTTTTCACTGTTTTGAAAAATCGAAAATAGAAAACGAGTTGAAAATAGTAAAGAGAACAGACCCTAAGTTTCTTAAAATTGATGCTTCTCAAAATGGAAATTCCCTGAAATCCTAGTTTTCAAAATAGAAATTTTGTAAGATATGAATTCTTGAAATAGAGGTTTCTAAAATGGAATTTTCTTAAAAGTTTCTGAAAAATAAAGTTTCTAAATATGGAAATCTTCTTAAATTCAGAATTTGTAATATTGGGTTCGTCTTATTGATTTAAATAACACTCAATTGAGTGGTTTATAGGTGATGAGAGGGTCATAAGTGAACCATTTAAATATCAAATTTTACTTAAACAATTTAGATATTTTTAACAAAGTTTTCAGCTTTGTGAATACACAAACCAAGAAAACTAGAACATTAAGTAGGAGTGGAAGTTCTTAGGCTTACAATTTTCCTAATTAAACTCTATTATTAATCACGAGATTTTTTTTTAAGGTCGACTGTTCTCATAGGTCGATATGTAGTCAATAGTCAAAAATCATGTAATATCATAAAATTATTTTTCTAATAACTTGCAATATCCATAACGAGCTTTTCGTGATTAACATGTGTTCATAAAATCATAAGTTATTTCCATCTTTTGTTAAGTCGCTACTGTCATGAAATTCATGATTGCTATTTCATATAAGAGTAATGTTATTTATTATTACAATTATATAATATCGGTAATGTGTCAATTTAGATGGAATAATGGGATATGACAGTTCAATTTTCATGAGAGAGGGAAATTAAACTGTCGTAACCTATAATTCTACCTAAATTGCCACATCACCGATATTTCATCATTAATAAATAACATTATTATTCACATAATAAGCTAGTTAGTATGGCAAATAACACATATTTAATCATGCTTTTCACATAAATTCTTAACACTTAGCAACAATAATTCGACGTTAATAAATAAATTATGCACATTTATTTTTCTACCTGATTCAAGGAAGTCAAAGCTTAGAACTTGGCATCGTGTAGTGGTGGTGTAAAAAATATTAAATTTATTTTTTTTCTTTTAAAAAATATATTTTAACATAATCATAAATTTGACATTTAAAATTTTAACATGAACAATAACTCATAAAAAAAATTTTTTTTTAGTGTCCATAGAAACGTAGACCCACTCGATACTATGTTGTAATGACCCAAAATTTTCTTTTAAGTCTTTGAAACGTATTGTAAAATAAAACTTAACTTTTATTAATTTATACAGTATTTTATATTTTTGTAACGTGTATTATATTTACCATAATACATGTAGGAAACTTTAAAAAATATATATATATTGAGCCCTTGTTTGGGCACCATTATTTTCGAAATATATTTTTTTTCAAAACTCATTGTCAACCAAATATTCTTCTATAAAATAATATTACACTCAAATTCAAAAATTTTCATTATTTTTTTACCACACATTTTTTAAAAAGTCACAATTTCAAATCCATTTTCTCCAAAAAATCATATTAAAATGGAGCCCAAACAAGGGCTCAATGTGATAAAATTCAAAATTTAATCTGTTGATATACAAAAGGAGCCACGCATACATAAATTAAAGAGGAAACACTAATATACACGCACTTGCTTCAAAATTTAATATCTTGAAAAATTATTTGTTCAAGTTATTTCATATACACATGGAACATAGTCCCTGTGTGAACTCCATTAAAAATAGATTTTGGGGGAGATTATATTTTGAAATAGTATTTTTTTCAAAATATGTGTGATTAAAAAAAGAAAAAGTTTTGAATTTACTTGTAATATTATTTTATTGGAGAATGTATTGTTGAAAATAAAAAATAAAAAATACATTTTTTGAAAAAATGGAGGCCAAACATGGTGATAATTCCTACGGTCATTAGTATGAACTTTCGTGAATTTAAGCAGTTATTATTTTATATATTTGTCAGGCCTTAAAGGATTTCAAAAGAAAAAATTACTTTATGCATTTAGCGAGATTATTAATTTAATACGCTGGTTTAAGTTGGAACCAAAGAATCTAATTATTTAAGCGAGCTAATTAATTTTTCGAACATTTTTTTATCGAGGTTTTACTATAAGTCATAAAAATAAAAAATAAGATTGTTTAATAATATCTTTATTATAGCATCAGTGGGCAATTATAAACTCCAACACTTCGAACATCATTTATTTAAAGGGGGAAAATCGTAAACAATGAAATAAAATTACAATAAGTCAACCACATAAATCGTAACTCATATTTAAAATTTAGGAATTTTGTACATAAGGAGACACGGTGATTAGAAATTGAACTTTTGTGGCCATAATTTCCGTACATAATCATAACATATATAGGGAGACACAGAAATTAAGAACCGTACTTTGTTGCCCTAATTTTCGTGGGTAGCGTTATTAAACTTTGGTCCCTTGACCTTACACATATAGACCCATATCATATTTATAAATCGAATTTCGTATTTTAAAGTATGAAAAGCGATTCAACATACAACATATGACTACACTTGCCTTGATAATTAGAAGAGAATTGAAGTAAACAAATAAATGAGAATTTAACTTCTTCAATAAATTGATAATTTATGTGTATGTGAGTATGATTTAGATGTAATATTTATAGGTGCATTTAGACATACCAAAAGGAAAGTGTCATAATGGCGTCCATATAATTGTGCACTAAATAAGGTGATTAGTTATACTAATTATATATAATTTAAATCAATCAATGATACTTAGATATAATTATACGCATATAGACGCATGTAATTATAATAATCATATAATCATAGTTATATATTAACATATACATATAGACACATGTAACTATAGTAATTATATATACAAAAAAATTTCTACTTAATTCATGCTAATTTCCTTAAATTTATTTTGAATTAGAAGTAGAAATTATGCTAATTCTTATATATTTTCCTTAATTAATTCTAATATGTCTTTAATTAAAATAATTAATTATAATACACACACACACGTATAAGAAAATTTATCATTTTTCTACTGTTATTTCTTGAATCTCTCATTTAACCGTGAATGGAGTAGCACATATGGTAAAAGTGACCAAGGAAGAAACCTTAATTTATCTACCACAAATATGGTATTTAAGTATTCTCCATCAAAATCATGCCTATATATAAATCTATACATAAATAGAAGCTAATTTTCTTTGATCTTTTACTGACCTAAAAACAAGTTCCTAAAATGTACCTAGTCCCTCAACTATAGGCCAATGTGCAATATGATCCCTAAACTATTGGAATTCATCAATTTGGTATCCTAACTCCTAACATCTTAAACTAAGATCCCGAATTCAAGATTAACGACTATTAGAACTTTTCGGGAAAAGATCATGAGTACAAATTTTGGAGAGCGATAGAAAGCTATGAGAGGATAAGAGGGCAGATATAACGGCTTGGGCATAGAGGTAGAGTTGTTATACGTATTGTCTACTTTGGGAGGACAAATATCTTCCTAAAGTGGATAGTACGTATGATATAACGGTTGGACATAGAGGTCGGGTTATTACAAAAGAGAAATTTCTTGGCTCATGCAACATGCCAACATCATTTGTGGCAAGCAAAATATCATCAACATATAAGACTAAAATTATAAACTTGCTCACACTAGTCTTCATGTATATACACCGGTCAACAATGTTTTCTTTAAAATCAAAAGAAGTAACGATATCATTAAACTTAAGGTACCATTGCGAGAAGCATGTTTAAGCCCGTATATTGATCTCCTAAGCTTACATACCATGTGTTCATTTCCCTTAATCGAAAATCCTTGAGGTTGATCTATATGAAATTCTTCCTCTAAATCCCCATTTAGAGATAGTTTTCACATCCATTTTATCCAACTTAAAATCATAATGAGCCACCCAAGCCATAATAATTCTTAAAGAGTCCTTTTTAGATAGCATGAGTCGTATTTGATCTTAAATACCCATTTATATAGGACTCTTTTAGAACCAGAAAACAAATCAACAACACTCCAAACTTCATTATATTCCATAGATTTTAACTTTTCTTTCATCGCATCTACCCATTTGACAGAATTAATAATTTCTATGGCTTGTGAAAATGAAACTGGATCTTGACCAATTCCTAAATCAAAATTTGATTCTTGTAGATATACCATGTAATTATTAGTAATAGCATACTTTCTTTGTCTTTGAGACTTTCTTAATGTTATTTGTTGTGGTTCATCTATTGTAACATTAACGACAGTTTCATTAATAAGGGGAATTGAATTGTTCACTTGTTGCTCTTGTGGATTGTTGAAATGTCAAATAACTAAAGGAGTAAAAACTTTAGTAGAAGTTGAAGGTACATGAACTTGTATTCCAACTTCTTGAATTGCCACAATACATGATCCTTTACTCCCACCAACTTTGCAATTTTCAATAAACTTAGCATTTCCAGATTCGATAATTCTCGCACTATGACTACACAGTAAAACACATAGCTTTTTTACTGTTCTGGATAACCAACGAAAAATCCATTGGTTGTTCTTGAGTCCAATTTCTTTTCATGAGGATCATAAATTCTCACTTCTACCAACAACCCCAAACACAAAGGTGATTTAAGCTGGTTTTCCTTCCAGTCCAAAGCTCTAAATGAGACTTTGGATTGCTTTACTAGGAACACTATTAAACAAATACATGGTGATTCTTAAGACATGTATCCACAGTGATAAGGGCAATGATGAATTGCTCATCATAAACCTTACAATTTCCATTAAAGTACTATTCGCTGAAAGTGTAAATAGCAAGTAAATCGATCGTCTTCAAATAATAAAGTGGACTTGTCGGTCCGAGTTATAAATTTCTCGAGAAATGTTTACTTTCAATTCACTAATCTAGTCAAATTAATCTAATAAAAACAAATACACAAAAAGATTTTGATTTGAAGAAAATATGGAAAATAATTAAAATCTACAAAATAAGAAAATATAAAACTTGGGAATTTCGAAGGATAAAATGGTTAGGATTCATAATTTCGCTTAATTGTTGCCTAATTAATTTCTCAACAAACTAATTAACATATTACACATAGCCCACAAGAGTATCATTAGCTAACAAAGATGTACTTAGAGAGTTCAGAGAGCTTACCCCAGAAGTATTTTTAGGATATAAATCTATGGACACTGTGGTGTAAGGAGTGAGTCCTACTTCTGATTCAGAGATCTGTTACTTCTCACCGATCTCTTTAGTTACTACTGGTAGAACACTAGGTTTTGTATCAACAATATGTTCTGTATCAGGTACAAAAACAACAAGCTCATTAAATCCAGGCCAATCAAACCTCGGCCAATTCAACTCTTCACCCTGAGGCTCCCCTGAAGAGTAGAAGTGGATGTTGTAGAGGGGAAAAAAGTCTTCGATTCCAAGAAAGAGACATCCATCGTCACATAGGTAAGATGGTTATTTGGATCATAGCGTCAATATCCTTTTTTATGCAAGCCATACCCCAAAAAAGATATCGAACTACACATGGATCAAGCTTTGTATGTTGGTTATTGCGTAAATGAATGAAGGTGACACAACCAAATACTTGAGGTTAAATCATTAGGTTCGTAGGCAGGGATGTCACGAGTCTAGCAGCGAGCCGAAACTCGAAGTTTGAGTTCGACTCGAGTAAAAATGGTTCGAACATTTTAGCTTTTGCTTGGTCAAAAAATTTAGATTCAACCCAAGCTTTCGGCTCAGGTCTTAACGAGTCGAGTCGACTCTTTTTTTCACTCTTGATAAATCTAATTTTTTTTAAAGAATTTAAATTTGTGCAATTTATACGAATTGTAAATTAAATAAAAGTAACAACCCTCATCATTTTTTTTGGGCTTGGGATCGACTACAATCAACGTAGATAGAGTTAAAATTGTACAAGAATAAAATATTACGTGTACAATTTTTCTTGAAACAAATAAATATAAAAAATTACATATTGTTTAAAACTAATCAATTTAAAAACTTACAATATTCTATTTTTGGATCTACTGCAACTCTTTCTCCATATTCTTTTTAGACCTTTAATAAAAACTTGGTTTCATTTGTTGTATAATTTTATAATATCTGACGAAAAGTATTTCTACAATAAAAAATATACTTGGGCTGGAGATAATTCTGTACGAGTCAGGTAAAGTGCATTGAGTCTATTATTGTAACCCGACATCTTTACTACAACTATTCCTTCACGAAATCTTTCCTGTGAATATACAAAAGTGAAAAGAACAGAACTAAAATTTCCAATCACTAGTTCGGTCTGTTTCGAGTCGAGACCGACTGGTTTCGCTTTGCAACTCCTTAATACGTGTATATTCAAATGCGTTGTGTTTGAATTGGGTTTCCAACTAATTCTTTGCCATAGTAATTATAACACGCTTTCCAAATATCAACTCCATTTGAACACCAACTGTTTTGCATGTCATATGTTGCCAACAATTTGACGATTCATTTTTCGACCTTTTAGTCTAGAGTACTTATTCCTCTTCAATATCCTCTAAATCAATTGGAACATTTTGAGATGTATCGTAGCTGAATGGAGTATTCGAACTACCATTAAACTGATTAATCTCATCACTAGTAAAACCAATACGTGGCTATTATAGCAGAATATAGTAAATAGTAAAGTAAAAGAAACTGAATATTAGAGGAAAAAAATTGGAGATTGAAGTTGAAACTAAAATACTGCAAGTTAAAACTGATTGAAGTAAATTGATATGAAACTCAAAATTTTGTCTCATATTTATAGGAAAGAAAATGTATATGTTTCAACCAAATTTGAATTTTCACATGATTTAACACTGTAAAAAAAGTACATGTAGCTACATTGTAATTGTCTTAACAAGGGAAATACATCTTCTCCCTTGTCAAGGTAGTTGTAGCTACCTGTAACAAAGAAGGCTGCATTTAACTTTCAAATTTTTTTTTTAAAGTTTTGCATTTTTTCATGGCTTGGCTCATCATGGGCTGGCCAAGCCATACAAACTAGCTTGGGCTCGAGTCGACTTCCCAAAATGGGACTTGGCCCTAGCCTCGACTAGAGCTTTCTTCAAACCGAGCCACGAGCCGCCCGAGTCGACAAGTCAAATTGTCACCCCTAGTTGTAAGTAGAGAAATGACAGTGGATAGAGCCTGGAGAGGAGTTTGAAACTTAAGGGCCTTGGAAGCCATTCGATTAATAAGGTAAACCACTATAGTGACAACATCGGTCCAAAAATGAATGGGTATGTAAGCACCAAGAAGAATAGCATGAGTCGACTCTAAAATATGTCGATTTTTTCTCTCGACGATGCCATTCTACTATAGTGTCTGAGGACAGGTATTTCATAAATCAAACCATGGTGAGTGAAATAATTTTTGAATTCATGATCTGCATGTTTGCCACCATTATCAGATCGAAGTATGCAAATTGTAACAGAAAACTGGATTTTAACCATCTCATAAAATAAGCAAAAAAATCGAAAAACCTTCATCCTTATTTTTCATCATATACACCACATCATACGAGTGCAATCATCCACAAAAATCACAAACCACCGATTGCTGGATATAGTGGATTTGGGAGATGGACCACACACATCATAGTGAATCGATTCAAAAGGCATCTAACATTTATTCAAACTCAAATGATAAGTAACACGATGACTCTTAGCTAAGATACATGTTTTGCATTCAAAATTCAAATTCGACAAACTCAAAAATAAAGCAGGAAATACAAGTTTCAGATAGTTAAATGAAGGATGTCGTAACCGATGATGCCACAACAAAATGTTCACCTTATTTTGATCACTAGAGCCTCTCACGTGATTAGCTTGACAGATGCCAAAATCTTCCATTTGCTAGAGCATCCCCTTTTAGTACCATGCCCAGTCATCTCCTTGGTGAGAATATCATGAAGAAGGCAAAAAGTAGGATAAATTAGAATAACGCAATTTAATTCATTCGTGACTTAGCACACTGACAATAATTTATGAGACAATGATAATACCAAAAAGGATATTGGTCAAGGAAAGGGTTGGTGATATCAACACTATACCAACCCTTTTTACCAAAGATATGTCCCCATTGGATTAGCAATGCAGCTACTTCGAGGGAAGATCGTTCAGAAAAATCGCTTGCATCATACGTTATGTGGTCTGCTACCCCTAATCAAGGATCCAACCATCATAAGATTCAGTGGTATTGGTCCCTAGAAAACCCATGTTTGTATCCAAATCAACTATTGTCATGGGAATAAATGATAATTGGGGCTCGACGAAGGCTACTGCAGATTTGCTCGTGCCGCTTGCTGTATTTTTGCATGTTCCATCATCATTCATGTACCCATCCCGTCGTCTCTTAGATTTTAATTCATGCTACCAATCTGGTAGCCATGCAGCTTGAAGCATGTATTCCGGGTATACTTCGAACTTCCACAATGGGAACATTTCGTTCCATCAGATGGGCCATATGATTTAAAGGTTGATTTGAGCTTTCTATTCAATGATAGAGAGTTAATTAGAGTAAAGGGTCTCTATTTGAGGCTTTGTGAAGCCAACATTGCCCCATCCATGTATTCTCTATCGTTGGCTGTCATTGCCGCTTGATGTACAAATTCTCGCGAACATGGGCATACGCATGTTCCATTGTGGGGAATGGCTGAAGCTGCAGCACATCACTTCTAATATTATCAAGTATATCATCCTAACCATCCATAAAAGTATATACTCGGTCCTTATGCTATATATTTTTAAAATGCTTGATATCTTCTGGACATTTCATTGGATTAAGATGGCGGAAATCAATCTCCCGCCATTGACCTTAGAGATAGTTGGAGTACTTCTACAAAAAAATGTTGCCCTGTATAAGTCGTGCCACTCCTCGCTGGAGTTCATAAACTTGGTTGCATCACTTCCATCAAAGTATATGGTTGCAATTGCATCCCAAACTTGCTTTGCCATTGGAAACCAAATGAAGTTGCCAATAAAGGATAAGTCCATCGAAACAATCTTCCATCCTTTTACAATTGCATTCTCAGACTGCCACCTACAGAAGGAAATGTCAGTTGTTGGTGGCTAAGGGAGGTCATCGTTGAGATAACCGAGTTCATCCTTATCTGAGACATACATCTCGATGAATTGTGACCATATGGCGTAATTCGTGTCGTCCAGTTTGATGTTAATCGGTGCAGCTACTGAGTTGATGGTCAGAATGGCTGTTGGAGCTTTGCTCATCCTTGTTGTTAGTTCAAATAATATAGAGGTAGATGTTGGAGATATAAGTTTTATGTCTTAGGTTCAATCAGTTTTGGACATAAACACTTTTAATATATATATATTATTGATGCAATTTTCTGGCAAATCTTTAATTAATATTCAATTAAATTAAATAATAGAGTCCGTAGATTCAAATTTTAGTAATTTTTTAATCACAATGAGTTGTGATTGTGAGATACAAATTACATATGACTGAATCTTAAATCATCAGTGGTTGTATGTAATAATAAGATACAAATATTGTTATTACGGATAGACCATCACGTGTAGCATTTCTTACTTATAAAGAAAGTAGCTGATCTCATGAGCTAAAGTGTAGTGACAATTAAATGAACAAGTGGATATTTTGTTATAGAACAATAAATTGGAGACCTGTCGGAGAGATTCCACGTGGATAACTATCCGAGTGTCGATGGTTAACCTCTAACGTTCTGTAGTGGAATTAGTCATTTAACTTGAGATCATCATAGTGTCTTATATGAGGACATTCATATTTTGGTGATGCTGGATATTGCTCTGCTAAGAGTCGCTAATACGACATTGTTCGGGATGTCAAGAATTATATGAAGGTTCTAAATGATCAATAGAAGATTTGTCACTCTTAGATAGTAAGAGATTATGATTTACATTTCATTCAATTAAGTTAATAATAAAATCATTGGCTAAGATCTACTCATAAGTTGAAAATAAGTTTTTGAGTTACATTGATTTCATAGTGGGATGAAAGGTTTGATCGATAATTGAAATTGACACACATCCATATCTCGTAATTGACCGGATCATATTGACGAATGTATTATAGTTTTACGGTAAATAAACAAGTTTGGTTTTGTCATACCACGTAACATTTTCCATCACATGTATTGCCATGACACATTGCTAGATATCAATCTGGGACGACAGATGTTGATTGATAATAAATTAAAAAATTGGTATTTTAGTTTATCGATTTTGATTATATTAAAATAAAAATTCACATCGTTAGGTTTCCTGATCGAGAACCCGATGGGTCACACACAAAATGAGAACCAGAAGAATGAGTTTCATCAATTAATTAATTAACAAGTGCTGAACAATTAATTTATTAAGTTGCTTGTTAATAGACCCGAATTAATTAATTAATTCATGGACTAAATTTAATTAATTGAATTAACTAAATATTGGATCGGATTTCATTTAAGAAACGAGTCAAGCTTACTTGGACTTATATTCATAAGTCAATAGGGTTTCATAAAACAACATGACACAATTTATATTTTTATGTTTCTTGTATGGATTTTCATTGGAGGATGGACAATTGGACATATGTGGATTGCAGATCATGATTGCTCGTGTTCCGAATTCAGCAACGAAGTTTGCAGAATCTACAAAATGTACAACTTATATCATAGTTTCTTTCTAAACATAAAGAAAATTAATCTTTTGAAAATCCACAAGTGTACGGGATCGTGGTAAAGTAAAATAATGATGAATAGAGTGTCAAACCCACAAGGACTATGTATTTGATCGAGTTAAAATTAATTGCAACCTTTATCGAATATCAAACAAATTTTGTAATTTTTTCTATACTAATACCTAAATTATCAATTAAACCAATGAAAATAAGTAAATGTAATTTTTAAATATGTGAGATGCATTGTAAGATATCGAATACACCTTATTATTTCATTTTTAGTATAACAATTAAAGTGAAAAGTTGAAATCATTCATGTTGATCAATGTTCCTAGTTTAATTGAAAGTCTATCTCGATAACAATCAAATATATTCCCTTCATATGACTCTTCTATCTCCTCTGAAGAAATGGAATGGGAGACACGTAAGCCTTAACTGGACTGGTGCCTTGCTAGTGGATGCTTCTGCACTTTCTTCA